>JAPYYX010003495.1:0-10716 GCA_030522605.1 Cremastinae sp. B BG-2022a | reverse complement strand
ATCGAAGTATCGAAAAAAAAAATTAAGGTACTTGGCGCCGATTTATAAATTTAAATCCAAATACCATTGCGATATCTGCAAGAAGAATAAGGCGCCAAGCCCTGACGGAAATATTTTTCTGAAAAAACTGTAAGTTATTCTCAAATTTTTCATAAAAATTCTAACAAATTCTTATTTTTTTCTGAAAAAATCTGAGATTTCGTGAAAAATTCTTAAAATCTGGAGAAAATGATCCGAAAAATTCAGATATTCTCTTGTAATTGAGACATTCTGTTAGATTTTTTTAAACATACTGTAGACTATTTCAGAAGTTTCTCAACATGTTTGAGACTTTTTTCAAAATTTTTAAACATATTTCAACGTTTTTCATACTTTCGCAAATTTGAAAATGATTTTTCACCCAAGGTGGAGGGATAGGTAAAAAATAAATCATCACAATTTGTTCATTTTTAAGAAATTATATTTTATTTCCATAATTATGGTTTATAGTATTCGTTCACATTTGATACAATATTTTAATCACCCAAACATCCTTTGGGAATCGATACAAAAAAAAATTTGTCTCTCATTGGGATTAGGAAACCTAACTTTAGCAGGGAACCCGGAAGACAATAAGATACATTATCAGTAATATTGCAATGCTGAATATGTGCAATATTTACATCTCTCGACGAAAAAAATAATACATCACTCAGCACAACTTCTCGGTAGAAAATAACAATCTTTTCTTCTAATCTATTTGGGAAATAACAGATGTTTTTAATAATCCCTTTTTTTCCACATTCCATCTCGATTACGTAATCGCACAATTTCAGGCATTGACGATAAGATTCGGAAGTAAAACGCATTCCATTAACTATAATTCTATTATAGCTTTTACAATAACCCGAGTAATCTAAAAGTCTTCTTTCATTTTCATTTAATTTATATTTTTTTCCATTTCCAATCAAAGTACAAGAGTTCATTTCCAATGAATTTTTCAATTTTCCAGTTAAAGTGCGTTCGTAAAAAATTTTGAAGTTTTCTCCTGCTTTCAAATTTTGAACTGACAATTTAAGTGATTTAAAAAACAAGTATTTTTTCGTTATTTGTAAAGCGATATGTGCCGGACTTTTTTTCAGTTGCAAAATTGATCTGTTTTCATTTTCAAAACAGAACGCGTTATGAGTCCATAATGGTCCCCAATTTAAAACACTTTGGCGAATATGAAGTAACAAATGAACGTTATACGTTATCGAAATTTTGCCGAAATATTCTTGATATAAGGCTACATATTTAATGAGAAGGGTATCTGCCTTGTTAATCATTTCTTCCGTTAAGCTATCTGATAACAATATTTCTACTGCCGAAACAAGAAATGCTAAATGTTTTAAATACCGACGTTTTAGAATTCCATCTAAACAGATTAATGCAAAAAATATGAGCCAGGACCTCCATTCAGAAGCTTTCCAAATATATCTCTCTTCAAGTTTTCGGGGTGATCGTGTTATGCATGATGGATGTTTTATTGCTAATAGGCGACTATTTATTTGATGCAAGGTAGCAGGACTTCCTATGTAATATTCGGTATTGACTGCTGTTAATAATATTTCGGTGTGCTGTTTAATTACTCCTAGAAGCATAGAATGCATATAATCTGGAATCATGCCGTTTACTAAATCAAAATGGTTCAAATTCATCAGAATTGAAGGACCTTTTATACCCTTTGTATTCATTTCTAAAGCCTCATTCTGACCAATTTCAATCATAATATCTTTGACAGATTGATCGATACGATCTGGAAAAACTGCTGTGGATATCGGGTATCTGATATTGCCATTTACGAGTTCTCCAGGATGTTCACAAAATGTACATCCATAGTATCCATTGTATTGTTTCATATTCAATACTTTACATCGAGCTACAGAGTCAAAACATCCACACAAAGGAAATACTTTACTTTTTATCGTCTGTTCGCCTAATTTCCATTCAACACCTTCAGTGGACAACGAATTTGCTTCGTCCGTAAATTTTTCCATAAAAAGATTTATATTCGGTTCAGTATCACTAACCCACAATCCCGTCATTAAAATGTGTTTGGTTCTTACTTCAGGAGGCAGTTCGTGTATCATAATATAAATTGGCCAAGCTGTTACCCGACTAGATTTTGATGTTTGACAGCCGTCAGTAGAGAAAGTATAAGACATGTTGTATTCGTAAGCTAGTGGCTCAGTGCTTAACTTTTTATACATCTGGCCATCGTAAATATCTTCTAGTGCTTCCTCGTTTTTTTTTACGCGTTGAAATCTATGCAATATCGATTTTTGTACATCAGGATTCTCCAAGAACTGTTTTAATTGGGAACGAAAGTTTAACGTAAGAAAAAATGAAAGATTCGATTTTTCAATCGTTTTATCGCAATTAGTGCAAGCTTGTACGGTTCTCATTTTTAAATCGGAAACTTCTTCTAAATACTCTTGGCATTGAGAACAATATAAATGATAAGTTACTACATCACTTGCGAAAGGGAAATATTTGAACAGTTTATATTTTGTTTTCGGCAGTTTATCGACACCAAATAAAGAGTTAATTAGCGATAAAATATCAATAATTGCTTCCCATGTTAGAGAATGCTTAGCTCCCAATGCTAACGCCATCATGATGGCTTCTCCTGTTGTAGTCGATGTGCATTCGCACAGTTTTTCTCCAAGGCAGAAATTCGACTGTGCATCATCGTTAAACGCTGCCTGTTGGAAAAATTACTCCAATATTAAATTGTATCAAACAGTACATCAAATTATATTACGAGCAATCACAGGCAAAAGTTACTAGATTATTTTCTCTGCAGATGTCTTAAGGATGTATAGGCCGTATAATCCCTGGAAAAAGTTACTTTTTCATTATGAATCGTTAAAGTTTAACCTTAGTTTTTTCATAAGAAAATTGAAATTTTGTGTTATGTTAATTACAACGATATTCGATACTTTGCTAACGTTTTGTCTACAATTTTCATAATATTTATTGTTTAAACAATTAAAAAATAAAAGTTTCGGACAAACCTGTTTAAACTCGGTTTTTAACATTCTCTGTGTGAGCCAATTGTAAAAAAAATATGAACAAAAACTTACGTTTTAAATAACTTTTAAAAGCAAATTTGTGAATTTTCCATCAGAGACAACGTGAAATTGAAACGACTTAAGAATTAAATATCTTTTGAATTATTCAGTCGATCATTGCTAAATTTGGAAGAGAATTTTTAAACATATTCACATACATTATGCCAGAATTTCAGCAATTTTTCATGAATTTTTCGAAAGGGTCTATACATCCTTAAGGGCAATGGAAACCACGTGACCACTCAAATTTCGTAAATTATGGATTTATCAATTAATAAATCATTTGTTATCAAAAATTGGACCGTATCGCCATTCTTTCGTCGAAAAGAATGTATCACCGCTTTTGTGAGCTGAATTTTTCAATATTGAGGGAGAAATCTGTAGAGAAAAAATTTCACTCACGCCGTCCCCTCGCAATTTTTTTCTACAGATTTCTCCCTCAATATTGCAAAATTCTGCTCAGAAAAGCAGTAATATGTTCTTTTCGATCCAAAGAATGGCGACACGGTCCAATTTTTTATGAGAATTCACTTATTAATTAGTAAATATGTTATTAACGAAATCTAGTAACTTTTGGTTTCCATTGCTCTTAGGGCAATGACAACCCAAAAGTTACTGGATCGAAATGAATGTATCACCGTTTTTTTGAGCTGAACTTTTCAATATTGAGGGAGAAATCTGTAGAGACAAATCACAAGGGGTCGGCGCGAATGAAATTTTTTCTCTAGATTTCTCCTTCAATATTGAAAAATTCAGCTCAAAAAAAGCGGTAACATATTCTTTTCGATCCAAAGACCGGCGATACGGTGAAATTTTTCATGACAATTCATTTATTAATTGATGATTCCTCTATGTACGAAACCTGGGTGGACACGTGACTGCCATTGCTCTTAATCAATTTTGAGTAATTAAAAATGAAAAAATTATGTTATATTTCTTTCAATCAGAAGAATGGTGCGTGGGCGAAGTTTTTGAAGTAAAATTTCGTATTAATTAATGTACTTGCTTACAAAATCTACTGTTTGCTTGTAATTGTCGCTAAATTTTGTTTTTCAAATCGAATTCTTACATCGAGGTTACGAGTAGGAAGATCAGCTGACGGATCATGTGCGAAGTCCTCATCCTATAAGTGTTCAATTGCATACTTGAATGTACATCAGAAAACACAAGTAAAAAAAACTCTCACCATTATTATTTTTAAACTTACGTCAAACCAATCTTCTAATGAGTCCATTTCATTATGATTGTCTTTGTCGTCAGATAAGACGTCCAATTGACACCAGTTTCGATAAGTTCTTTTCGTTCGTTCGTCTTCTCTTATTTCACATGGAAAGGTATTCACTCTCACATCTTCTGCGCTGCTACAAGATGATGAAGATGAACTGGAAGCTATCTGCTGCCTAAGAGCCTAAAAAACCGAATTAAAAAGAATTTACGGTAATTATGCCATTTAATGGATTTTCCGAAAAATTCGGATTTGTTATGAAAAAAATTTTTTAGTACTTTTCACCGTGTGAAAATCAGCAAAAAATCAATTGCAGCTAAAATAGTACTTAAGTTTGAAATTGGAATTGAATTGAATAGTAACTGAAATTGTACTTGATAAGCGTACTAAAAAAATTGCGTTGAATTAACGCATATTTTAGAAATTCTCTCGAATGATGTCAACTTGTAATTATTCAATTTTTTCGTCCGGGAAAAAGTTCAATGCTGAATAGAATTACCACTTTCTCCCAGATTCAATTTTTAATTCAATTTTAGGGCAATGGAAACCACGTGACCACCCAGCTTTCGTAAATTACGGATTTCTCAATTAATCAATGAATTGTCATCAAAAATTGAACCAGAGCGCCATTCCTTGCATTGAAAAGAATCTATCACTGCTTTTTTTAGCTAAATTTTTCAATATTGAGAGAGAAATCCGTAGAAAAAAAATTTCACCCGCACTAACCTCTTGTAATTTTTTTCGACGGATTTCTCCCTCAATATTGCAAAATACAGCTCAAAAAAGCAGTGATAAATTCTTTTCCATCCAAAAAATGGCGGTATGGTCCAATTTTTTATGAAAACTCATTTATCAATTGATAAATCCGTAATTTATGAAATCTAGTAACTTTTGGTTTCCATTGCTCTTAATTATTAATTCAATAGTACATTGTGCACACACACACAGTAATTTATATACCAAAAGACCGCGTTTTCCTCTCGAGAATCTCATCTCCCAAAAGACGCTCGAAAAAACGAGGAAAACGTGGTTGCGGTATATAGATAATTAATATAAATTAAATTTAATAAAAATTTTGTTAAATTGAAATAAATTGAATGTAAAGAAATTGATAAAAATGTTAATAAATTAAAATAAATTAAATTTAATTATTTTTGAAAAATGAAAAAATCAGGTTACAATTCAAATAGTACGATTGTTTCCGATATGGGACACTCAAATACCACTTTGACAATTTGAATAAATTGAAAACGTTATTCACGCTATTCTGAGATACAAAGAACTTTTTAAAAGGAATGGAAATCCTGTGGCTAACGCAGATTTCGTAGATAACAGATCCATTAAATAACAAATGAATCGTCGTCATAAAAAATTAGACCGTATCGCCATTCTTCTAATCGAAAAGAATGTATCACCGGTTTTTGAAGCTAAATTTCACAATATTGTGCGAGAAATCCTTAGAGAAAAAAGTTACACTTGGTGACTCGTGTGAATTTTTGTCTACGAATTTCTTCCACAATTTCAAGAAATTCAGCTTCAAAGAATGATGACAAATTCTCTTCGATCAGAAGAATGGCGATACGATTGGATTTGTTTTGACAGTTCAATTATTGTTTAATAAATCCGTAATTTACGAAATCTGCGTGGTCACGTGGTTTCCATTGTTCTTAAGTGACCGTGAACAAAACAAAAGCAACGTAATTTTCCAAAAATTTATTTCACCAAAACGGTCTGACTAAAAAAGTTGGAGAAAATTAGGAAGGCTCTATTCCTGACGGGAATATTTCTCAAAAATACTCTGAAAAAAAGTTATTCTGATTTTTTCTGAAAAATTCTGACAAATTATTTTATTTTCTAACTAAATCTAAAATTCGATACACAATTTTTAACTGAACGTAAAAAAATTAGGATTGAGAATTCTTTGTACATAAATTAAGCAAACTTATTTTTACTCCAATAAAAAATGAATTAGTCAAGAGAAACATTTTATTTTTTTAGCTTAAATCGTTAAAATAATTATAATGAAATGAAAAAATGAATACGTATTTGAAATCTTTTCGATACACCAAACAGGGTTAAATTTGTACAGAAACTTGAAGAGGTAAAATTTTGTTTCCTTTCAATATAAAGTTAAAACATATATATGATTTTAACGATTTCGTAAAGCAGTGGTGGTATGAAAAAAAAACTTACCTGTGACCTTTCTTGTTTACGTTTTCTATAATACGAACTTCGTGGTATTTCTTCGTCGTTGAATGGATCCAAATACCGCTTATATCCTTTTTTCATGTTTTTTTTTAAATATACACAACACACGTGTTAAAAGTTGCACTTCAAAAAGTAAATCTAACTTTGAAAAGGTAAAATTTACACTCGAAAACATTACATTTGCGATCTCCGTCGTTGTTATTGCCCAGAGGATTTTCACTCGTCGTCTTTGTTTAGTTGCAAATGTTCCCAATAGCGGCGCTCGTATACGCAGCGAAAACGTTGAGATTTTCATGCCTGTGTATTCAGAAAGAATTCTTGAGAATATCTCCGCAAATCACAACCAAAATCGGCGTTGATTTGTCAAATTTCCCGTCAATCAGTGAGCTTGCATTGGTTTTTTGCGCGCGTGAAATGACCGTTAGTAGCATATGGCGTACAACAACGAAACGGACAGGAACGTTGCTGCACGTGCTCGTAACCATCATCAGAGTGTTTCGTCACAAATTCGAAAGTTCCAAAAATGGCACTCGCATTGGTGAGAATAAAAACCGAAAATCGGATCGTTGAAACGGAAAAAATAGTAAACTTTTGTGATTACTTGGCAAACCCAAACGTCGACAAATTGTACACTTTAAAGGATAAAGGGAGAAAAATGTCGTGTTCCATACTGGCAGTCGGTGGTAAGTCTTTTATATTGTAAATTATATTGCTTATAATTATATAAATAAACTAATAATACACTAAAATCAGTAATATATATAAATATTATGTATGTGTGTATGATAATAATTGAAAAATAATTTTAGGTTATATATATGTTTCATTAATCTATATTGGGGACAGTCAAAGTATACAATTGTCGAAATAAAAGAATCATGTTGCTTTTTTATTAAAGAATAATGTGGTTCTCTTTTTAATAGAAGAACTCTCTGAGAAAATAGCAAATCCGTGGTGGATCTTTCTCTCTCGCACTTGTATAATTTAAGAATATTCCAATTTTTTCAACAGAAACCGAAGAAGAATTGAATGCCAAAATGGACGTGAAAAGATTGAGATATGCTGTATTTAATAAATCAGATCTCATCGACGAGGTGGATCTTGATAAAACGGAAAGAAGTGACGAAGAACGATCACAGCACCATGAAGCAAAAAACATAAAAAAACAAAGAAAGGTAAATAGAAAAATCTTTGTGTTTGTATTTATGTAAAAATATATTGTATTTATGTTTGTATTTTTCACTGCTCCGCATGTTTACTTTTATTTTCAAAATTGCTATCTGTTTCCGCAGAAGCATAAGAAAGATTCGAGGAGAACTTCTTCCAAAAGTACAAAAAATATCGTCGCAAAACATTTGCAAGCTCGACACAAAGAAAACTTCGATCAGGTAATTTACAATTTTTACACCATTCTTGAAATGATTTGACGATACCTTACATTTTCAAATTCATATAATCTTTTTTTTTACAGAGCAATGAAGGTCCAATGAAAAATGCAAATGATAACCTTCCTGAAAAAAAAAGAGATGACAAAAATGATGACAATGTAGATCAGGTAATATTGATTCTAATATCGATTAGAAAAAATATAGATATGGTGATTTCCAAATGATCTAGTAGAATAAGTTATGAATTAATTTCTGAAGGAAACGTATTCATCTATTAATTTTGAAAAATGGGCTTTATACTTCATTAAATTCTCAAACTTACATATATGTATATTTTTACAGATGGAACTGCCAAAAACTTATCAACATTTGCAAGATGAGATCAAGGCATTGAAAGATATTTTAAATGTCAAGCCTGCAAATCCTCAGCGATTCGATATGGAAAAATTGTCAGAAAAGTCTCCATGTTACGAGAAGAGTTCTCCTAATCAATCCGAACGATCAACATCCGGGTATTCAGCATCCCGACCATCAACATCGGGGCATTCAACATCCCGACCATCAACATCCGGGCATTCAACATCCCGACCATCAACATCCGGACAATCAATATCTGGACACTCAAAATCCGGACAATCCGCATCTTCGGTAGAAGACCGAAAAATAAACGATCTCACGAACTTAGGTGGGGATTGCTACGTCAAAACTGCATCTTACGAAAAAGCAATGGATGCGAAAGATGCTAGTAAATTTGTTACCACATTAGCTTATGGGGTGTGGGGCTATTCAAACTTGTCAGAACGTTGTGTACGTCGCCAAAAGAATGTTAAAAAGCCTCCGCTATCACCCGCAAAAGTTTCTATTATTACGTATCACTTCAAGAGATATTTAAAGTCTCGAAACTATCCAGATAATTTATTTTGGCATGAGGTGGGAAAAGTCAATAGCTATTTAGGCAGAGCGATTACTGGCGCTAAGCGTCATTTAACTGCAGAGAATGAAAATGATTCCATAGAAAATTAAGTTCAAAAATACTTTTTTTCCAAGAGATCGCAAAGGTTTACTTTCATACGTTCCATTTTAATGGAAATATTTGATTTATCTTGTTTTTTCTCATAGCGTCATTTAACTGGAGAGAAATAAGATGATTGCATTAAAAATTAAGTTAAAAATAACATTTTTTTTAATCGCGAAGATTTACTTTCATAAGTTTTTTGGATGAAAATATTTGATTCATCCTGTTGCCGTATAATAATTTTTGTTCTTTACGATGCAACATTTGAAAATAAGGTTGAGAAGAAAAAATAATCCCATCGAGGATTAAGTCAAAAAGTTCCTATTTCTTGGTAACTAAATAAGTCTTAAAATACTTTTTTTCTAATAATCTCAAAAATTTACTTTCATACGTTCCTTTTTAATGGAAATATTTGATATATCTTGCTTTTTCTCATAGAGTCATTTAACTGGAAAGAAATAAGATGACTCCATTAAAATCTAAGTTAAAAGAACCTTTTTTTTAAATCGCAAAGATTTACTTTCATAAGTTTTTTGGATGAAAATATTTGATTCATCTTTTTTTTCATTGCCTTATAATATTTTTTGTTCTTTACGATGCAACATTTGAAAATAAGGTTGAGAAGAAAAAATAATCCCATCGAGGATTAAGTCGAAAAGTTCCTATTTCTTGATAACTAAATAAGTCCTTAAATACTTTTTTTCTAATAATCGCAAAGATTTACTTTCATACGTTCCTTTTTAATGGAAATATTTGATTTAACTTGCTTTTTCTCATAGAGTCATTTAACTGGAAAGAAATAAGATGACTCCATTAAAATCTAAGTTAAAAAGAACCTTTTTTTTTAAATCGCAAAGATTTACTTTCGTAAGTTTTTTGGATGAAAATATTTGATTCATCTTGTTTTTTTTCAATGCCGTATAATATTTTTCGTTCATTACGATGCAATATTTGAAAATAAGGTTGAGAAGAAAAAGTAATCCCATAGAGGATTCAGTCGAAAAGTTCCTATTTCTTGGTAACTAAGTCCTAAAATACTTTTTTTCTGAAAAAAATGATTCCATTGAAAATTAAGTTGGAAGAAATATCTTTTTTTTTAATCGCAAAGATTATACGTTCATAAGTTTTTGTACTGAAAATTTTGAACCGTCCTGTTTTTTTTAGTACAATATTATTTAATGCACTGTGATGCAATATTAAAAAACGAGGTTGGAAAGAAAATAATATAGAGGATTAAATCAAATAGTTCTTGTTAATTAAAAGATCACGAACATTCGTTTAATACATGTTTTTTTCATTATTTTATAATCTTTTGTTGATTATTTTTATAATGATTATATTTAGTCGAGAACTACATTTTTTTCATAAAAGATCACAAATAATCACTATTCTTTTTTTAATAATTGAAAAATAAGATTATCGAGAAGAAAAAGAATCTCATTGGAGATCAAGTAGCAAAATACTTTTTTTTCAATGAACATATTTCATTCGTATTATAATGGAATAATTGTTCAAGATTATATAATTGAAATAAAATGTGAGGCAAAAGACAAATATCCGTTCTCTCCCAAATATTGAAAAAAGAAATAAGGCATAAGGGTTTTTTGAGCTGTTTTTGGAAACTTTAAATATCTTTTATTCGTTACGTTTTTTTTAATTTTTTATAAAACACCATTTAATTTGTCATAATGTAATAAGATGTTATGGTGATTGACGAACAATCTGACGCGCACGAATATGCTCAATAAAAATGTATTCCCTTGAATTTCCAAAATGGTAAAAATA
>JAPYYX010003494.1:0-17716 GCA_030522605.1 Cremastinae sp. B BG-2022a | reverse complement strand
ACGAACCTAAATTTTTCGATTTGAGGGACCCGTATTCCAGGTCAAAAAAGTCATGGGTCTTTTGGACCCAGTGTGACTACTAAGGGTTAAAAAAAAATTAAATAAATTATATTAAAAAGTTAAACACATCTGTTTTAAATTTTACCAAATAATAATTACCCTACATAACATAATTGCAAAAATTTTTGCAATGAACTGTACAGTGAATAAGCAAATTAGTTTGAATAAAAATGACATTTGAAAAATTTATTTTCATTTGCACATTCAATTTTTATCGTTACATTATTTTTTATCTTCGACTATTATTTCTCTTTGAATTTTTCCGTTTCATTTTTTGTAGTCGCGTATTTTTTGTCTGTTTCATGATAGACCGAGACTTGCAACGGAATTGAAGAAAAAAAGAAATCGAGAAGTAGGAGAAGACGAACGAGTCTTATAATTTTCGTTTGAGAGTTCGATTAGCCTTGGTAATGTTACGCAATCGTTAACTCAACACGAATCCTGTCCGGCAGACTCGTTCTCCTATTTTTTCTCTCTTTTTCTTCTCTTTATATTACTTTTTACAAGTATACTCTTTTTTTCCTGTTTTACGTAGCCGTAAAGATTTTCGTGCGTGAGCCTTTTGTTACGTGAACGTGCCTCACGATTGAATTATTTTTTCAAATTTTTTTTCCACTTTTTGCTCCTTCGACGATTGAATCGTTTGTGAAGACCAAGATCTATTTCCTGCTGTCACCGAAATTGTAATACTTTATTTCTATATAAATGATCTATTTCATTATTCCTTATAATAGAAAAATTGCATTTTTTTATCGAAGCTATCAGTATTATCATCATTGTATGATAATTCATTTTCCTTTATTTTAT
Source organism: Cremastinae sp. B BG-2022a (assembly GCA_030522605.1). Lineage (NCBI taxonomy): Eukaryota > Metazoa > Arthropoda > Insecta > Hymenoptera > Ichneumonidae > Cremastinae sp. B BG-2022a. Next base: position 16,849 of record JAPYYX010003494.1, on the reverse strand, counting down.
TACCACTGCGAATTTTTCGTTTCGTATTTCATTCACGATTTTATTGCATCTTTCGCGAAGGCAATTCGCTGACGTAACTAGCAAGGAATTGGGCAATGACGATTCCGTGCCGGTTATATAAAGGAGTTACAGTTCGGTAAAGTTATCCACGAGATGAAAAAAAACTACGAATGGAAAAGAAATAAATAACAGAGAACCGGGACATGAAGAAAATGGATGATATAATTTTTTTCCTTTATGTATGTAGCTATATCTATCTGTATAAATAAAAATGAATTGCCGCATGTATGTAAGATTATCACTTGAGGACTACTCGTCCGACTAAACTGATTTTTTTTTGTTTCGTTCGCAATTGCTAGGACAAAGTTTGTTTGACAGAAAAATTTTGGAAAATTCATTGGAAACGTGAAAAATTCGAAAAGTATTATTTGTATGAAAACTTAAAAAAAAAATGTTCGTAGAAAAACGTAATTATGAAAACACGTTCTTCTGTCACGTGTTTTCATAACTACGATTTTGCGTTAAATATTGACATTTAGTGAAAAATGATTCATTTGAAAAAAATATTTCAGTGCCTGTATTTGGTGATCGTATTTTTCAAATCAAATCATGAGTCAGCCGTCGCTAATTCGTCGGTTAGGTCGAATTGTAGATTAATCGTCGCTAAATCGTGATTTAGTTTTCATAACATTAACAAATTTTGCATTGAATATTGACATTTAGCAAAAGATAATTGAATGGAAAAGAATATTTCAGTGCGTGTCTGTGGTGGTCGTATTTTTGGTGCATTCAGAATAGTAAAATTCGTCGATTTAGAACGTCGAATCTATACGTAGTTAAGTTAGCTGTAGCTAATTCGCGCGTTAGCCGTCGTTAATTCGTGGGTCAGTTGTCCCTTTAATTCGATGATTACGTCAAATAGTGAGTTATCTAGTCGTTGCTAATGCGTCGGTTAGGCCGAATCATGGATTAGTCATTGCTAAATCGTAGTTTAGCCGTCGCTAAATCATCAGTTAGGTCAAATCGTGGGCTCAAAAAGTTATATTGCAAAAGTATATCATGTAAGCATCACTTTAAAAAAGTGGGCTATTTTTAAAACTGACTAAGCAAACGCAATGAGACACAGGATACGGTTAGTAATGAATGAAAATAATGCATTTAAATAGTTATTCTTTGAAAGAGTCCTTACCAGTCGATGGGCACGATTTACATTGAAACTTCTCGCTCTCAGAAAACGTATAAGAAAAGCATCGTCCGTTCTATGTGGAGCGCATTCGCCTCTCTCTAAAAATGCGACAATTGAGTTATTGAATAAAAAAGATAAAAAATTAGTGAAATATTTAAAAAAATAGACAAGAAGAGAAGGAAACAGTAATGAAAAAATATTTTCACAACTTATGAAAAAACAAACAACAAAAACTGCATTACCTAAAATAAACTAAAAAAATATTAATATGAATAATAATAACCGTAAATCATATCCCTCAATTCTTGAAGCGTTTGGCATTTGACCTCGTCAGTTTCACCAAGTTCGAGACGAGCGTATTCCAAAATCTCAGGCGATGTAGGTTCATCTAAGTCCAAATCGAGTTCATCCTCATCGTTTTCGCTTTCTATTTTGTCCTCCCCTCTCGAATCAGCCTCGTCATATTGATCATCGAATCGTTTATCCGTCTCTTTGTCATTGTTTTCTAATATTCTATCGTCGATGAGATTACTCGAGATACGATCACCCCGCTCTTTTATTCGAATTGGCACTTCGCTACTCTCCAACCTTTCTTCGATTTTCCGATTCTCCTTCTTATTGCCATTTTCGATCAATAGACTCTCCAAGTTGCCCGTCACCTCGTTCAAGCTACGCGGGGATCAAACAGAAATTTGCTATTTTTATTTTTATTACAAATTTCATAAATTTATGCACAATGTTCATTTCTTACTACTTTCAAATGTCTACCGGGTTGATTTTGCAGTAACCAAAAAATTATGGATTACGTCATGTAAAGAAAACTTCCAATCGATTTTAGTGTCTTCGAACTGAGAATTTATTTTTATTTTCTATCGGTTGTCAAAACCATGTTTTTTTTATTGATCAATTTTTTCGATTCTTTCACCATTCATTTCATTTTTCGAATTATCATTGTGTCTCCGAATCCAACAAATTTTTTTTTTATTTTCTAACAACTGTCAAGACAATGTTTTTTTTTATTTGAGCAATTTTTTCGATTCTTCCAGCATTCTTTTAATTTTTCGAATTATTATTGTCAGTCAGTCAAATAAAATTACATTTCTGTACACATAAGTTCATTTTCAGTGTATTACAAAAAAAAATTCTAGTACGCGAGAGCGTGAAGCGATGAGTCACAATTAACATTAATAACAATAATAATAATAGTATCAACATGTTCATATAATAATATAAAAATTACTGAAAAAATAGGAAATTTACCTGTCTTTGATTATTGGTTCTGACATATTCCAAATCTTGATTTTTTGTCACTGACTATGAAAAAAAATTTTTATTAGCCGAGGGGACTCGGCTAATCTTCACTCTTTCTTTTTCCGTATTTTTCTGTACATAAATAATTAATTAATTAATTGAATTTATATGCATTTTTGAAGCATTTATTTTTTTAAATATATAAAAAAGTTCGTTTCGTGACTTTAGTGTGGTTTTAGCGATCTCGATCGACGGTATACGCGTAGTGAAACTGCTGATAATTGATCGTTGAGTAAAAATCCAGAGTCACCGACGAGTGGATATCCCACCACAGTCGCACGTACCGCATACATTTTATTTATTTTTATTCCTTTTCTCGTTTGATCTCTCGTTCGTGATGCTAATTTATTCGCAATCGTGAAACCAGAGGAGAGTAGAGGAAAGATAATTATCCTTATGGAAAAATTTTAAGAAATAAAGAAAATTGAAAATCGGTAAAAATTATGAAAATAAAAATTTCCATAATTCATGGTTTTATTATTTGTCTCTATACATCGGACACATGATGCTGACCAAAAAAAATGGAGAAATGATTATGTTTATGAAAAAATTTGACAAAATAAACAATTGGCAAGATCACAAATTAGTTTAAATAGTTTTATAAAACTATAATTAACCAAATAATGAATCGTTCAAACGATTATCGAAAGAAGAATTCTATGTAGAAAAATGAATAATCTTTGCAATTGTAAAGTAAATAATAAATTAAATGAACACAATAAGTTATTCTGAAATCTGATTTTATAAAGATCATAATAATTATATAATAAATATCTTTTCAAGTTGAAAATTTTACGTGCTTTTTTATTCGGAAATGGAAAATCCTGCGCTGATCATTGGAGCCAACTTTACCAAACGAATTAGAGAATTGTTTCTTTTTTTATCTCATCTTCATTCTTCTTTTTTTCATTCTGTTTTTCACTATCTCGTTGGACTTCTCCGTCTCTTCATTTCGGTCGTAAATTTCTGGAAAGCTTCGCGGAAATGTGACGAATGAGCTATTCCTCAGGAAATTGCACTTCGAGAGCGTCGAGAGGAAAATGGAAAAAAATTCAAAGATGCAGAGAAAGTTGAAATGAATGCCTATTTTGACAAATAAAAACTTAAATTGTGTTTACAAATTTCAAAAGATATTCACAAATGTTTATAACTAGAAAATATTTATTTAGTGGAAAAAAATAATTTTAATCATTTCTTTAAGTAAGATCAAGACCTAGAATTTCTTAATAGAATATCTGAATAAATGATTCGAATGAATTGATAATAGATAAAAAGTGAAACTCTTCTATCTCGTCACACTTGGGGTTATTTAATTAATCCTAATAAAAATCATTTCGAATAAAATGCATTATTTGGACAATTTCCTCATTCCTTTACAGTGGCATAGTTTTAATAGTTCTGTTCTGTCAAGGCCAAAATTAAATTCAATATTTTGAAACTATCGATAAATTTTTTATTTACTTCGTACTCAAATTTTGGATTAATTATTACATTATTGTTTACTAACGATTTAATTTTTCACTTTCTAATAATATGCAAAGAAAAAATAACTAATTGACAAAATAATTAAAAATTAATAATTATTATCAATGCGTTTTTCATGTTTATAAAATTTTTGGAAATTTCAAATATTTTTAAATAAAAAAATCAATTTTCAACGATTCGATTTGACATTTCCAGTACAAAAAAAAATAAAAATAAACAAAGAAGCGTCAACGGTGCGCTGGGTATTACCGAACGCGCGCGGCGGATCATTGCGAAACTTGGTCAGGGTCATCCTGTTGCATATCCGCAGGGATCTCTGCTCTCGGTTGCTTTCACTAACCAGAAAATCAGAAAACCAGACAGAAACGACGAGACGAAACTATTCCCCTATACCAGCGATTACAAACCAACTCCCCAACTATAATTTTGATTACTTTTATTTTTATGTTTATTTGAGTATGCCTTTATTATCATTGTTATTCAAATTCTTTTACAACAACTTCCTTATACTTTTACAAAAATGATTATTAAAAGTATATTAAATTAATCAAAAATACAACAAATTTGCCAAATACATACGAAATGTCGAGTAACTAAATTTTCTCAGGATAATGTCATAAATTTGATTTAAAAAATAATAATAATGTTGAATCAGAATCGAAATTAAAATTCAACTTTGAAGATTTTTTCTTTCATTCACTTCCAGCGTTCGCATTAGTAAAGAATATCATGTACGAATGGATTGCAATTAATTTTAGAACACACAATCTACAATCAAATAATTTCCCTGCACTTTTACAACTATGATTTCTCACCGAAAAAATATTTTTTTCCATTACATTTCACAGTGTAAACCTTTGGTCACTCAACATTTTCATACATTATGTAAATATGTTATATATATTTTTCTAATTTATAATTGAAGTCTTAAATGTGATCTACGCGCCATAAATGCAGCAACGATCGTGTGAATTTTAGCGAATAAATTTTTCACCAATTTTTGGTTCAGGTACAAAGATTGAGAATACAATAAACAAAAATATTGGTGGCTGAGATAAAAGTGACGCGCGAAGGCGCACGCGTTCAAAGACCGGTGTAAGGCGATCGCGTCGCCGGTTGAACTGAACGGAATCATGGGATACTTCACCCGAGCATAGGAGAAGAGAAAAAGTGGAGAACGAGAGTGAGGAGTGAGAGCAAGAGAGATGAAATAAAGGGAAGACAATTATTGTGGGAGTCAGCTCATGGGAATAAAAGTGCAGTTGAATGAAAGAAAGGCAAGAAGTCATCGTTATTCAGCGAATGATATGTATATAAAAGATGTAAAAAATAATTGTGTTTTGCGAAAGATAGGACTGACGAAGTGTTTTACCTTCCGCGTTTGTTGATAAACCTTTCGTTGCCCTCTCTTCTTGATTCCGCCGCCGGTCACTCTCTACTATAGGTCTACCTATTTGAAATGCCAAACGTGCGAAAGAAACGCAAATACCACATAGAGAGGGAGAGGGAGAGAGAGAGAGAGACGACCGAGATTCGTAGAGAGGCTCTTCTCGTTGTACAGTCTGTTCTATGATTTTAGCAAATTTTCACGAACAATAAAAGTTGATGACCTTACAGTATATAGTTACAATGTTGGGATTCTATATGTTTTATGCAGGTAAGAATGTTGTCTTCTTACCTCAAGAGTAATTTTTATGAAACGTTATTGAGGAGTGATATTTGGTTTTGACGTTTTGCACTGAAGCTCTTCTCGTTGTACAGTCTGTTCTATGATTTTAGCAAATTTTCACTAACGATAAGTTGACCTTACAGTATATAGTTACAATGTTGGGATTCTATATGTTTTGTGCAGGTAAGAATGTTGTCTTCTTACCTCAAGAGTGATTTTTATGAAACGTTATTGAGGAGTGACGAGTGACATTAGGTTTTGACGTTTTGCACTGAAGCTCTTTTTGTTAGTCTGTTCTATGATTTTAGCAAATTTTCACTAACGATAAGTTGACATTGCAGCATATAGTTATACAATGTTATACAATGATGAGTTAACCTTACAGTATGTAAATACAATGTTGGGATTCTATATGTTTTGTGCAGGTAAGAATGTTGTGTCCTTACCTCAAGAGTGATTTTTATGTCTTCTCGTTGTACAGCCTGTTCTATGATTTTAGCAAATTTTCACTAACGATCAGTTGACCTTACAGTTTATAGTTACAATGTTGGGATTCTATATGTTCTATGCAGGTACGAATTTTGTCCGCATACCTCAATAGTGATTTTTATGAAACGTTATTGAGGAGTGACATTTGGTTTTGACGTTTCGCACTGAGGCTTTTCTCGTTGTACAGTCTGTTCTATGATTTTAGCAAATTTTCACTAACGATCAGTTGACCTTACAGTTTATAGTTATAATGTTGGGATTCTATATGTTCTATGCAGGTACGAATTTTGTCCGCATACCTCAATAGTGATTTTTATGAAACGTTATTGAGGATGAGTAACATTTGGTTTTAATGTACACTGAGCCATATTCATGCTAAGTTATGGAATGAAAAGTTAACTTCATAGTGTGTGCGAAATAGTATATTGTGATACAAGCGCGAAAAATGAAACAATGCCGAGTGGCATGAAGTTGCGCATGGATCTCGACTTATGGGGGATCACTATTGGGCTAGGGCGAATCCGTCACAAGTCGAAACTATTTCTTGCAATTTCGTCAGCTTACCAAGCCACATCACACTTTTTTAATGGTTGTTTGAAAATTGACTTTCAGACAATGTTCAATTGTTTATTAAAGTACACCAAACAATTAGGACTGGTATGCACGTACGCTTCACATCCGCACATGCACATACGCGCTCGACCAATCGCGAAGCTTCATTCCGAACTTATGTAAAAATGGAGCTTCGTGATTGGATTCGAATTTTTTTTTATGATTTTGTCTTTACTTTCCAAAAGTGAAAAAATTTCTAATGTCGACTGTCATTATGCTACTACAATAAAGTATCATGATTTTGACATCACATTATGAGTTAGATCATAACTTATTATTTTTATCATATAGAGAAAAATTTGCAAATTTTAAAGGTTTTCATGTCATTTGTTAAAAAAGCAGATCGAAAAATAATTTGAAACAAAAAGTCTTTTGGTATTTTTCGGTCGAACCACTTGTTGAAAAGCCATGGACGCAAGAACTTCAACCAATCGAAGAATGAAATGGACTCAAGGTTGCGCGAATCCAGCTCTTCTGAATTCCTGCTTTGTTCAACTTTCGATACCTCGACTACGTCTTACCGAAAAAGGTTTTCAGACGTTTCTTTCCAAAATTTCGTCATGAATGTACACCTCATAGTTTCAACTCCACATTACGGATCACCATGAAAATCCACTATTCATAATCTAAAAAATAAAAAAATGTAAAAATTTTTGACTCTAAAAAAATTCTTCATGATGCTCGTGATTCGTTTTTTGCAAACTTTTGAGTAAGTCTGTACCTCACATTTTATCTTCCTTGTCGCATGTGAACGCAGCGGAACGGAGCAAGCGAGATACCGAATCGACAACTCGTTTTTCTCTCCAGCGCGTTTTACGTCCACGCGCCGGAAACGTTAGTAAAAGTATCTTTTCACTATACGCACACCTCGGAGGCCAGGAGCCGTATTTTCCCTCCCTCCTTTTACCAAAAACGCGCACGAGAAAGTTGCAACTCGCACAGCAATCTCACCGCCTGACCCCTTCCGCGGACTCTGTTCACCTTACAGCATTTTCGCGATCAATCCAATCGAGAGTGAGAGTCCAGCTCGCTCTCCTCAATTCTCATTCAGAATTACATGCCCACATTTTATTGTTACTTTTCTTTTACTTTTTGTTATACTTGCATATCACAATGTACGTATACTGTATGTGTATATTTTTAGGATGGCCAACATTTTTTAATTTCGAGCAAAAATTGATATTAATTAATAAAACAACAGTATTGGTGTGGACGTATGGGGCATTCCATGCGAAGCAAACACTTTTCAATCTGACTCTTCGAATTGGCTAAATTTTTTTCACCTTTTTTTACTTCAGCCGAAATATTTTTCAAAAATCTTTCAAATTTTTTATCACAACCGAAAGAAGCTACTAATTTCTTTAAAAAAAAGATTTTTTATGCTGATAATCTTTTCAAAAACTTACTAGGTACAATGACTTTCAAAAAGTCAATGATTATTTTGATAAAAACTGCTTATTTGATTTTTTTAAAGTTACTAATATCTGGAAAATAAGCATTTTTTAAAATTCCTTTTTTTGGGCTAAAATATTTGAAAAAATTGGTCGATATATAATTTAAAATTTTTTAATTTTTGGTTTGATATATTTTTTTCATGTTTTTCAGAGAATTTTTCACTTAAATTGCTGATTTTTTTGTTCTTGCTTAAAACATTTTTTCATAGTAATCGTATTCGAGATATATTCTTTATTACAAGAAATAAGAAAATCAAACTCTTGAAGGAAAATTTCCTCTTGAATTCGTTTCTCCTCGATTTTCGCATTCGGCAATCCACGCACGTGAGGGATTTTGAAATAATCGCCAGCCAAGTGGGGAGAGAATTGTTGCGGTCACTGCGGTTCTCATTTTTTATTTCGCCGTCTTACATAACGACCGAAGTTTCGGTATTTGAATTTCATTTAAATTTGATTGTTGTGTTTTATATATTGTATATTTCTTTACCTTTAACTACTTCAAAATTTTAATTATTATGTTTAACTTTACTTGTAACAGAACCGCTAAATATTATTTCCAATTCATTATAAATTATTTAAATGTTGTTAAAATTTTTTGAATCTAAATTTTTATCATTATTTTTAACGTATTTATTAATTAAAATTATGACTAACCTGTTAACCCTTTGAATTCAATTTATATTTTACATTTTCTTATTCGATTACGATTTAAAAATTTAGTGGAGTCCAAAAAATCGCACGTCTCGCAAACAGGTACTTGCATAATAATAAACTCGTTTTTTTCATAATATTATTCAAAAAGTAAGTATCGTTGAAAAAATTAGATAGATCTACAGTCGAATTTTTAATCTACAAATTTTAAGCACAAATTGATGTTGTTGGCAGAAATGGCAAAGGGTAATTTTATCGTTTATTTTTTTATTTTTCTTCAACGTTGTCAGCATCGTTGTCGCCCAGAACATTGTCAACAACATTAATTGTTAAAAACGAGCTATTTATTTTTCCTGTTTTTTTTTCCATTGTAGATTGTCTTTTGAAAAGGTCAGAAACGACATAACAATAATTTCTTAAGTTTCTAAATTATGACAATTTATTCAAACCTTTAATTAACAAATTACGGGTTCAGAAAATAATTTTATTACCATTTAAAATTTTTATCAAAATTTTTTAATAAAAATCGAGAAAATTCGAGTTTTTCGTTGTTTTTGAAATAATTATTTAGATGATAGTTACACATTTACAAGAAAATATCAATGAAATATATATTTTTATAACTTTTGAAAAATTCGGATCAGAAAGAACCCCTCCTGGTTTATTATAAATTTTCCGATACGCCCGTCTGACATTCGACTTTAATTGTATAGTACGATCCTGTAGTCGAACTTTCAATTGATCCTGAATCCTTACTCACACTTTGTACGTTCGTTTCCTTATTTTTTCAAGCCAGAAGATTTGAAATTCATAAAATAAAGTATTCAAACGTCTAATGGACGATCTATTAAGTATACTCGAAAAAAAGTGAATCGACACGACTGAGAAATGAAAAAAAGAGGTAACAATTTTTCTCTACTCGTGAAATCGGGCAAGAACAAATAGGAACTCAATTCGTGACGCAGGAGTAGAACGGTGTCGACCCCCGGACTTTGAATAGACGTCAAACCGAGTGAAGAGCGAGCGAGAAAAAAAACTTGTCGTCCGTGGACCTGATCTCGATGTAGCTTACAAAATTACAAAAAAAAGAGCGCATAAGGCTGGGAGGAAAAAATTAGAAAACATCGAGCAAATATTTTTCAACGTGGAGGTTATCAACACTTTTTTAACTTATAAATTATATTAAATAAAAAAAGTCATTCCATTAAAAACTTTTTTTTTGAAAGCAAAAAAAATTATACCAAATTTACACTGTGAAAATAATAAATACATTTTGTTTTTTATTTCTTACATTCGTTATTATAAATTTTTCGTTAGTTAATTTGGTCAAGTATCGTTAAATTCACTTATTTATTAAATTTTATAATAAAAAAATATGCAAAGGTAATATTTAAGAAAATATAATTGATGATTGTTTAATATTTCTTTCGCATTCTCACAATGAAGATTTTTATCAAATTCAAACTTTGATCCCATACTAGGAAAAAACGTCGAGGAAAAAATGAATTGCATCGTAACTAACGTATGAGTAACTCTATTTTGAGAAATATTCAAACTCCCGAATCTAAAATATAAGAAAAAAAATCAATTTCTTTTACCGGGAAAAAGTTTCGTATATAACTGAGATAATATTTAGACAAAAAATTTATCCTCATACTTTTTCGTAGAATGACTTTCATTGCTTGTATTCCAACATAATAAAATTATTTTAAGTACCTATATATTTAAAAAACCTAATTTTTTAATATGAATCAATATAATTTATTGCTAGTAGTATATAAATAAATTAAATATTTGACTTTAAAAATGCTTGAGAAAAAATTAATAGGAAAATTAAGTTTTTAAATATTGGATTATTATTATTGTTATTATTGCTATTGTACATTCAATGTAGGACTCATTTTGACAATCTTCGACGATTATTATTGTTATTGTTACCGAACAGCCAGTAGCTCAATCGGTGGGGGAATCCAGTGGGTCAGAGCTCAAACTCAAGTCGATATCCCCACTCATTTTTTTCAATAATTCTCACGATCACATGGGTGCGAGGGAGAGAGATAGAGAGAGAGAGAGTAGAGTTTGGGGTCTGAATCTCTTATATATGTTTCAACATGCAAACGTGTCTTCGCTCAGTTTCTTCTTCACGCTCGGTATTATCCATCACAGGATAAAATCGAAGAAACTCTTTATTATTTCTTCGATTTAACAAAGTTTGTGATTGATAGTTTAAATATTAGTTCAATAGTTTTAATTTTTTTTTATTTAGTGAATGTTTAAAATATTTCAAATTTTGAATATTGAATGAATTTGGAATATATTTGCTCGTTTTGAACAATTTTTTGTTGTTTTTTTTCGATCGCCTTGAACCAGGAATATTATTTATTTCGGTAAGTGACACTTTTTGTTGAAAACGTGCTTACATTAAAATAGTATTATTCACTATAATTTCTGCGGAGTTTATATTTTCGCTAGATTCAAAAATATTTTTACATAAATTTTTAGTACCTTCATCATAAAATATTGCACTGTGTGACTATAATTTTTTTCGCAATTAAAATGTATACAAAAATACCAGCACTTTGATCGAAATATTTTTATTTTGCCTCATTGTTATGTATAACAAATCTGCCTATTCGTTTTTGTCAATATAATTGAAAAAACAAATTATTTACATCACGTAACAAAATTATCATTTTGCTAAATTCAAAAATATTTTCAAATATTTTCATCTGAAATGAATCATTGTTAAGAAATATGACTTTCATTCAATAAAATAATAAAACTTCTATCCACATAAATTATTATTTTTAAATTAATTTTAACAATGTCCAAAAATATTAAACATTTTTTTGCGAAAATTTATTTTTTTGTCTGATGGAAAAATATGTTTAAATATTTGTTTTTTTTGTTAATACATAGTTGTTAAAAAGTATTATTTATTCCACGTGTTAGATATTTGCATGGTAAGTGTACAAAAGCGGAAATACAAGAGATAAGTTATATCGATGACAACCACGTTTCCTTCGAAGTAAATTATCAAATGACTCATTCAACTTTTCTCAAATGACTCTGCTCGTCGGACGTGTCAACATTGTTGCCTAATATTTGATTTCCTTTCAAAAGGCGTTTACGTACAAGTTCGTTCAATCTGCCGATTCTATTCATATTTTAACACTAGTTTAAAATTCTATTTATCAATTTGGGCGAGAAATTAATTATGTTAAGGATTAATTCTGACAAAATTTATTTAATGTTTACGAATATGGTTTTGAAGTTGCATTGAAAAGTTATATACGTGTGACATTTCACGTCAAATCAGTATCTCACGTGTGCATTTACATTTTCGATTTTTTTGGTAATTTTTATGTTACATAATTGTAAAAACTACAAGTATATTTAACAAATGATTTATACAATGAATGGACATTCAAAATCAATTTTTTTTCATTTTAATAATCGCTTTTGTAAAAATCAAGAAAAATTATTGTAAAAATATGAAAAAGAGAAGATTCCGTGATCAGCATCATCAGAAATGTTTTTTTTAAATTCTGGTTCAACATAATTGTGTCGTGTAGAAAATTACTGAAGATAAAAATTAAGCATTTAGAAATTGTAAGCTGCTGACTAAAAATAATGTTTCACACTTTATTCAAAGTTGTTTTTTCCATTGAATAAATTTCAATGATTTGTCTGACGTTCAATATTAATTGTGTAAGAAAAAAAAATTGACAATTGAAGGTCGATTCATCGAGAAGAAGAAAAAATTTAAAAAAAGGCAACAAAAAACTGTCGCTGCTAATTGCCCTTGCTGGTAATAAAAATTAGCAAATGCTGAAGGAGAAAGGGGAGAAGAGAAACAAGTTTACTTTTTGATACGAGTATTGGTTGCAGACAGTGAATGAGCAGACAAGTGGTGCTACGAAATTTTTCTCTGTTCGAATAAATTTAATGTCAAGATCACCGGGTCAATCAAAGTTTTTTTCCTTTTTTATGTTTTTCCCTTTCTGTCTAATATTATTTTAAACTCATTTATGTATGCAGCGGTCTAATTATAATTTCTATTTTTTTTTTAATTTTTTTAATGGATGTCTGAAACCAATTTTAGTCTTTTTAATCCTTCAGTGCTCTTTCAATCCTCACTTTTATCAAATTAATAGTAGAATGAAATTTTTTGGTTAACTTTTTGTTTTGATCTTGCTTTTTTAAATAATCTTTCAGTCAATCGACGCTTTTCTCACATCTCATTTATTAACTTTATCCACTGTTGCGAAATTATGATTTTTTTATTTTCTAATATTTTCGGTGTCTTTGATTGTTTATTTTATGTTGATTCGACTGTATTCTGAGTGGTTAGTTTCACTCAATTTTGTGTAAATTTACGTTATTCTGTTTTCTTAATTTTTTGGTTGGTTAAGTTCTTATTTTCTATTAATTTGACTTTAATTTCAATCGATTTGAATCATCATTGAATCATAATCTTTTGATGTTTACAGAAACTTTTATTTATGAGCTAATTTTAATAATATCTCAAGTCAATTTAAACTATTTTTATATTATTGTGAAATTTTATCGTTTTTCCTTATGGTTTCATCTTTTATTTCATCTTCGATATCATATAAATTCAATCACACTTGTATACACTCCAGTTTTTATCAATTTCATAATTTTTATCGATTTTTATTTTTCCTTATTTTTTTCTATAATTTTCCGCCTTCTTTTTATATCTCTCACATTTCTGTCCAACTCATAATTCAAATGCATAATGATTTTTATAATTATCCTCAATATTTGAAAAATAGACCAGTATCGATTTAAATTAAGTGATAAAAAACTTCTTGAAAAAAATATTTAAAAATACTGAAACAATAAAATTTACATAATAGATTAACTATGAAAATGAGATTTAGTTAGCAAAAGAATTTTTTTTTCAATTAATAAAAAATAATGAAAGAATGAGGAACACAGAATTGAAAAAAATTGACTTCGTGATCGTGAATCGACGCAAGATTCGAAATTATATAGCTCACGTTCTCAAGTAATTGCATCGTTCTTCATTATACGTGCTCGCCTTCGTCATCGTTGTTGTTCGGAGAGGGAAAGAGAGAGAGAGAGAGAGAAAGAGAGAGCGAAAACGAGCCACAGGTATAAAGTTAAAAAACGTCCAACGATTCGTATTCGTATAACATCTCATGTCGCGGAGTTACGCTTCTTCCTAAGCTCTCTAGATATTTTACTAATTCTTGCACCAAAAATTATATCCGGTTTAGAGTCTCACGCTTTCATTTCAACCGCTAGTTCGCTTAAATCCAAATTTCTACGCGAAAAAAAAAATCAAATTTGCGAATCGCGAAGCGTGTTTTTTTGCTCATGTACACAAAACTTTTTATTTTGAAAAGTTAAAAAATTGTGGATAATAAGTATCTGGACCTGAGTAATGTCGATCACAAGTTCGTGATGTAAAAATTATTGTCGCGAAAAAAAAAATTTTCGAGCCATTGAATTTTTTTTCCGGCGTATAATTTTCGACTCTGCAGAAAAAGTAAAAACATCGTTGCATAATTACGCACTGCTGTGAGTGTTGTATTATCAGAAAATCAAAACAAAAATTTAAAAAATTTCATTTATCGAGTGAAAAAATTGTAAAAAATAATTTATTTTCAAATGTCATATTCACCCTATCAGTAAATAAAAATAATTGCCGGGAGCAGTGTGAAAACAAGATTCAAAAGTGATCATTTATTTTTATTTGAGAAAAATATTCTTCAATTTAAAAAAATTGTTTGTTCGGTTAAACCTTGAAATATGGCCAAAATACAATTCGGTGAGTCTTCTTTTTTCGCTAAATTCGAATTTTCTGTCATTGAGAATTTTTTTCCATCTCAAAATCGGGAATCCCGACACTTTTTATACGCTTCAGGACGAAAAAAAAATAGTGTGGACGAGCTGACCTTCGAGTATTTTCTCTTACTGACATGCGAGGACGATTGGTTTCTTTCTTTTTTTTTTGTACATCTTTTTCCTCTTAGCGATACCGAAAAATTATTTCAATTTTTTAAAATCCAACCTGTGTTTATTTCAATTGTGGAAAAAAATGTCCTCCAATTTTTAGAATTATGTATAATGAAATTTATTGTTAATTATTGTTTCACAATAATGATAATTATTGTTATTATATTGATCATTGATTTCAAAAGTAAATATTAAAAAATGATAATAGTAATAGTGAAAAGAAGAGAAGTAAAAAATTTCGCGAATAAAAAGAGGTTTGAAATTTTTTTGTTTTCAGGACAAATGATTTGCTATTCGCGTTTGCGTTACGAGCGAACGTGATTTGACTTTGCGAATAAAAGATGAGTCCGTTGCATAAAGAAAAAGAAAGAGGGAGAAAAAAAACATGCATTTAAATATTATTTTACATGTACGACAGGTTTTGCGTTACCTGAAAAGAAATGAAGAGTTGACAAAATGAAAACTATTTCACTATTAATGGAAAAACTTTTTTTTTCAATAAATTGAGTACTTTTTAAAATTATTTCATTGAGAATTAATTTTCCTTGACAAATAATATTTTCCTCGTATTATCTATTGTTTGAGTATATTTTCGAAACAATCTTAGAAAAAGAATGTTTTTTGAAAAATATTGTTTCTCATTTATCTATACAAGTTTTGGCACCTGTTGCACAAAGTTAATCTAGACACGAGTCACGTTTTACTCACACTTATTATTTTTATATCACTATTTAAATTCCCGTCACAATTTATATGTTATCGAAGATTTCATAATTTCATTCCTGAATTAACATTAATACATTACTATAACACAATAATAACAAATTCACAATAAAATCAATCAGTAACAAATGTAAATAAAAGAGTGAACGACAATAGTAATAATAAATGGAGAGTAACGTTTTGTAGACCAAGAGATTCATGTTTGTTATCGTTATGCAAATTTGGGAGATATACAGTTCCTCAAAAAATTTCGAACGGTTCGACGGGCTCGACGTTCGAGCAGCAGTCCTTACTCGTCTCTGCGACAGAGCACAGCTCCGAAAATATTTATACCCATTCATCTTTTTTTGCAAGGGGAGTTACTTATTCCATTTCTTTAGGTCTTGGTTGTACATCATCAATAGTAATTGATCTGCTTGATTAACCACTTGTCCATTTTTACTTATGATCAGTATTTTTTTATTTCGTTCAATGAAACTAAATCATCAAAATGACTGCTATACAAATTTCCGATAAACCTGAGTCTTTTTGTATTTTATGATGATTCTCCAATATTGAGGTGATTTTCAAACCATACGAGTGCGAGAGGGACAGATGCAAAACGGATTTGCTATTTTCGTTGAAATTTTTGATATTTAAAAAAAAGAAGAGAATCACGTTATTCTTTGATGGGAAGAGAACAACGTCATTCTTTTTTTACGAGAAATTTTTATTTTCAGAGAAAATAGCAAAGTTCGAGTTTGCACGATATAGGACACTTGAACATCACATTGGAGGTTCTGTCGCTTCGTTCTAGTCAAATCAGTAACTGTTTTTTCGCGTTTTCAAATCGAACTTAATTGAACACATTCCCATATTTGATAAATCTTCTCAATTTGAAAAATAATTTTTTCATTTTAAACATTTCTATATTACACAAAATAAACAAAAAAAAATTTATGTAGTGTTAATTTGATTCATTTTCTTGTATCAATTAGTATAGAGTTACGTGAAATGTCAACGAAATGGTACTTCAATGAGTGATTAATTCTCTCAGAACTTCGGTAACTGTAATTTTTTATGTGGGAGTCTCAATCCTTATAGTCCAAGGAATCCGTGAATTTTTTCAGATTGCCGAAAAGTTCATCCTAAATAAATTTTTTCTTCACTTTACAAAAGTATGGTAACCATTTCTCAAAAGACTCTATAGCTTTTTCCAGCTTTTATGCAATTTTAGACAAGTTCATTCTCACTTGTTCAGTCGGCAATGCCACATCAAAT
>JAPYYX010003493.1:0-13747 GCA_030522605.1 Cremastinae sp. B BG-2022a | reverse complement strand
GAACGTATTTTGTTGGTCAATTACTCAACAACGACGTGGATGAAAATTTTGAAAAAATTAATTTTTACTTATTTGAGGTGTAAGAACATGCTCGCCAAATTTTATCAAATTCTTATCATTTTTCAATTTCCTATGTGTTTAACATGCGATTAAAGATAACTGGTATCGAAACCCCTTGAACACATAGTTAAAAAATTGATAATTTATAAATTCGAGGCCGTTAGATGTACTGACTTTTTATTTCGAGCGCATACTATCAACTGAAAGTCGAATATATTGCATGTAAATCACGACACTTCTTTTGGTTGTACTAAGACTTTTGGAAATGTGCGGATCCTTTTAGTCAATATTGTTTTATTAACCACATATAACGGATCTTCATACCCTTATACATAAAAGAAATTAATAACTATCATTGAATATGCCAAAATTACAGTCCGATAAAAGAAATAAGGAACAAATCGTGTTTACTATAGGTATGCCGTAGTCGAAAACAAACAGAGACAATGATAGAAGCGTAGCAGTGGAGTAATGATTTGAAAACATCCTGCAGCACCATGACAAAAATAATAAAGCGTAAAAACTGTGTCGTGCGAATGAATATTCGAGAATACAGAAGACAAAAAAAGATAGAAAGATATCGATAAGAGTGAAACAGGTTGTAGTTAAAAAGGGAATAAAAAACGAAATAAAGGGAAGCGGGAAAGATATCCAGGAAGGTGAAAAAGGCTGAAATTTGAAATAGAGAGAGGGATGATGGAGAGGACGATATCGAAGACGAGAGACGCACCGTGCTATGGGGGCTTCAACGGGAAAGAGATGGAGCACGGAAAAAAAAGAGAAAATAGCGCGACGAGAGTTGAGATACGTTGGAATCGAGAGATATCGGAGCAACGAGAAAATTTCGTATGGACGAGAGAGGCTGTACTATATGGAAGAAGGTGAAAGAGACGAGGTCGAATTCGATTATTCCATTACCTGTCTCGCTCTCGTTCCTTTCGTTCGCCGCTATCTTGCCCTTCCCTTATTTTCTCGAATGGCTTCCAACATCGCTGGTAGAACGTACTGCCATCTCGTTTATATACGGGGCCAACTTTCGAGCTTCAATCATGAGAGCCTCGTGCGACAACCTAGATATAGATTGGGATTGATTGGATCGCTTTAAGGAAAGTTAGTCCTCCTGCAAACAAGGTTGCTTCTCATCGCTATATTATATTTTGCCATTTTTCGTCCTTCAGCTAGGAATCGAGCTACGTAATTAATCAAGTCTTGCGGTATCATGCAGGCCCCTGTTACTCAATCTGAATAATTCAGGTACGTGATTCCGGGAATCGCTAAAACGTTCGTATCCTCCCGGGATAGTTTCATCAATTAATCATACCAATTCGCTCTTCAGATTAGCCTAATCAAGTTTGAAATTTCATTTGCCATGTTGATGGAAATACGCACGCGAGTGCAGTGAAATCAGCATTTTCGGAAGACATATGTTTTTTGCCATTTTAACAATGTCATTTGATTTTACCAGTCTCGTTGGTTCAATGTTCTTTGTTTTCAACAGAGTATCACTAAAGCCCACTATCATCAATAGTAATTGGAATCACTTCCATTCAACCTTATCTAATTGATCATCACACTACAGCGATTTACATGCTGAGGATGAATTGAAGGATCATCTTAATTGAAAAGCACTCACACTGTGATTGACAATGAAATCTGTAATAGTGGTATATTTATCACGTTTTTGAATTTGCTGACCATCGACAATGCTGAGTGTCAAAAGCTTTACAAGATTGAAATGTTGCGAACAAAGTTGTTCTCTCTTTTCATCATAAATTTGGCGATTTTCGCACAAAATAACTTTATTATCCGATTCAAATCAAATTTGCACTCATCAATCATTTTTCTGTATAATTACTCATTCTACAATCCTCATAATACGCATGACGTTTTACGCTCAATGTACGGGTATCGCAAAACAATGAGGATAAAAAAGAAAATAATAACGATAATAAAAGATACACGGGAGTTTAAAGCTTTCGCCAGGTGGAATGGCAAAAGCTTTAAAAGCTCGGCTGTTACGCTCGCATAGCGATGACTCTCGCTCGTTTTTCTTCTGGTCGTATCTCGCTCGGTAGCTCTCCTCTCTGTTGCTATCTCCGGGTGGGTGTGCGTCCATGGGCACGTATGCCCACTTCTACAGCCCCGTTGATGTATGCGACCGGATTTTTCTCGTAGGTATAACGAGATGCGCGACGTCAGTCACGCCACGATGCGATGCGAAACTCGCGAGCTTCCCTTCCCCTTTTCTTCTCTTATTTGCCCCTCGCGCGAGTTCTTTCCACATCCACGTTTTATTTACTCTTTTTTTAGCTCTGTACCTCCCTCGTCTTCCTCGACCCATATGGAACTTTCTTTCTTTTCTCGTTTCTTTCTTTTTATTTTTCTCTTCATACATATTTTCATCTTTCCTCGTCTCGTTTCTCCCGTCCTTATTTCCTCTTTTCTTCTTCTCTCTTTCTCTCACTGCGTACACACAACCGCGAGATCCCAGACGGTGAGGATTTTTAGCGTTTTCCAAAAAACCTTGCCCAACCGCGAAGCTTTCGACCTTCCATATCGTTCCATTCTTTCGCTACGGATATTCTCCCGCAACAATAAATTCCTCCATGCGAATAAATAATTGCGGAAACGATGCGTCGAAGAATAAAGAGCGATGCAACAATCCACAACGCTGTATAAAATATAATCATGTGGAAATGAGAGAGGAATTACATTTTATTATGGTTTATTAAGCGATATTCCAAATTGCGGTTTTATCGAGGGTTGATTATTGCAAAAATGTTTTACCCCAATAAATAACACTTAATTTTTTTATCAAGAGTCGCGGCAGAGACTCGAGGCAAGTACATTTTTTCAAAAAAAAAATCTGTCGAAAAAATATCAAAATCGGCCGAACGACCGCGACTATCTACATATATCTACGCGAAGACAAGCGCTTTTGCTATAGTCCATTGAAATTGTGGAAGAATGTTTCGAAAATCTAAGAACACAGATATTTTTTTTTCTCTTTCGATTGAAAAAAAAATCACTGCGATTGCTTGCGTCTAAGGCATTTAAGTTATCGCAATTTTATTAATTTCATCGAAATTATCAGCTCCGAGCTGTCAAACTTTTTCGCATCGGATTTTCTTTGCACACCATCGAGCGTCCACATGTCAAAAATTGAACGTCAAATTCTCTTTCTCTCGACGATCTTTGCCGTGATCGGTCATTCACGAATACGTGAATGAAATACAATGAATTTTTACTCAATAAAATAATTTTGCAACGACTAAAAGTACGATATTCCAAGATATTCTTCGATTTTGCAGCACCACGATGGATAGAAAGTGATTTTTTTGTTTTAATTTACGAAATGTTCGAAGATTTAATATCGATGCTGGGAAGGTTAGATTTTTTCATATTCCTTTGCTTGCCAATGTTATAGAATATAAAATGTTAGAGAATAAAATTTCAAAAAAAATACTTGTCGGGTTTATTATTAATATATCTTGGCAAGTATTTTTTTCGAAATTTTATTTTTTAATATTATCATACTCTGATTGAATTTTCATATATTTATATCATTTGTATATTCTTTAAACAATTTTAATTATTATTTAGTGGATTTATAATATTACGACAATCTCTCTACTATTTACCATAATGCTATTAAAAAAATGTACTTGCCTCCTTTTTTACACCATCTTGATGGTGTTTTTGTGTGTATTAAAATTTTACCAATAAGGAAAAAATGGAGATTCTCTCCATTGAAAATTTTCTCCAATAATGAAAAAACCTTTTCCATTCTTAATGTTTTGAGTGCGAAAACAGTTTTTATGTAAAATTCACTAACAATTACAAACATCAATAACAAGTAAAAAAAAATTAGAAATAGTAGAAATATATGCAAACTACTCTCTTTTCAAGATGTAGTTGGTAATGTGTATTCTTGATCAGAGCATAATAATGTTTTTTTGTCGCTACGTATTTCATTTTTAATAAAATGAAGCAAGAATATACAGAAACATTTTTAAATACATAAAAATGCAATCGGAGTACGATAATAATGAAGAATAAGATTAAAAAAAGTATTTAGTGAGAAACTCGGCAAGTAACTATTCATATCGAGAAATATGTATGATTCGAGCAAATAGTACCCTTCGTTTACCAAAGGGTTTACAGATAACCATCAAAGGGCCAGATTCCCACGAACTCGTGTTTATTTACTGACCGTGGGTAAAAAAGTCCAGTTACATACGGGAATTCGATGATTTTGTACCTCTAAATAATTCTTGACCGTAAAAAGCCGCTTGGGATAAATATTTATCATATAACAACGAAATTAATTCGCAAGTGCTCTTGTCATGCAATAAATTTTTCAATTCCGATAAACTGTTCTGTCCTTTTCTCATCCATGTCTCGTGACTAATTGATGAAGCATAGTTTTTTATTGTATAAACATCATTATTATAAAAAGAAGAATATCATATTGCATGTGTCTTGCACATCAGTGAATCTAATAACAATGAGAGATACATTTTAAATCCAAAAATTATCATTTCATTTTTTAGCATCGAAAGAACAATTGGCCGAAATTTATCAGAAATCCGTGAGATGTAAAAATACGTCGATTCCTGGAAGAATATCAGTCTTCCATACACTTCCGAAGTAATATAAATCATCGGGCTCGTGGGAACAGCTCGAATTAATAGGTCGACGAATGGGACGTCGTTGGCCTCAACTTTGTCGTCTGTACGGTAATCCGTCCCCGATATAGACAATGTGCTACGCAGGAATGGAAGAGAGAGAAACGAAGATAAGAAAAGAAAAAAAGGGGCAGATGGAGGGAGGCAGAGAGCGAGAGAGAGAGAGAGCGCGCACGGGAGCGTTTTTCGTCTTCGATTTCCGCATCTTCAATTCTAACGGGGTTTCGCTCGGCTTTCCCAGCACACTTTTTCTACCATCGTTTGACGTCGACTCTCGTGCACTTTCATCCCAGCTCTCGCTTCCACAATCATCCCTGCCCCTTCTCACTCTCCTCCCTATTTGCCGGCAAGAACCTTTCGTTGGGGTTGGAAACTCGATTTTGCGTCATTATTCTTATCCCCGGTGAACCACTCGATGTTTTCCTCTCTTTCTCTTCCTCGCTCGCTTTCTCTATAGATATATACAGATAAATGTAAGATATCTATATCTTTCTCCTTCCATCATTCGCTGTCGTGCGCTCTCATCCTCGCTTTTCAGAGCCATTCGACAATTTCGAAAGGCTCGTATGAACGAGATGGATCGACGTGACATCCTCGCGACTCTGCGGGAAAGAGACTCCGATCGATAAGATCCTCGAAGCTTCTTATAACTGTTCTCTCTTCTTCCGCCCTCACCCTTTCTCGTTTTCTTCAATAAATTTTTAGTTTCTTACCATTTCTGTTTTCCTCGTTTCTCATTGAACGCTTTTTCTCATAGCATTTATATTCGCCATTACAAAAATTCTATGAAGGGAAATCGGATCAAAAAATGGAATTGGAAAAATATGCACAAAATGATTTAGGAACACGTATTCGATCAAATTTTTGGTAAATCTATCGATGATTCACTTTTCTTCAAATCAGCGTAAAAAATTTTTTACCAACATTTATTTTTATAGAACGATATAAATAATGATATTATGTCGGGGGAGGTGAAAATTGTTCATTTTTTATAAAAAAAACGATATTTGGAAGGGGGATCTGCTCAAATCAAGATTTTGGTAAATATTGGGATAACACCCCACCCCCCTTCGGAGGGGGATGGGGGGATTTATAGTCTTTAATCTCCTGAATACGATACCGAAGAGAAATCGCGCCGGTCACCCCCCCCCCTGCAAAGATATCGATAATTAAATATAACAAAAGGCGAGGGGGGTAAAATAACAAAAGGAGCAGCTTTTTCATTCACCAGGGCTTCGCCCCTGGACCCCATCGGGAGCTTCACGCCTGAATATCACCAAGGGCCAGGATTTACAGTTTTTGACCCCGTGAATTCAGTAGTGAAGGAAATTTGCGGCGGTCTTTCCCCCAATTTTGGAACCCCATAACTTTTGATGGGGGGGTGACCGCTGCTATTTCTCTTTTGCATCTTGTTTGGGGGGTGTTAACTATCATTTCCCCCACCTCCCAACCCCCGAGGAAGGGGGGGGGGTGTTATCTCAATATTTAGCAAGATTTGTACGGGTTTCGGGATTCCGTTGGGTTTGGAGCGAGTTATGTTGGGTATATATATATATTCCACTAATATCCGGTAATATATTTTCCACTAATATCCGCTAAAAAGAAATTTTTTACGCTGATTTTCAGAAAAGTGAATCATCGATAGAATTACCAAATTTTTATATACATCATATAAAAATAAGAATATTCGTTGAAAAATTGTTAAATACTTTTTTCTCGCATCATATTTTATGAAATGAAATTTCTATTTTTATTGCTTTCGTTTTTATGTTTTATTTTGGAATGCAAACTTCGCATTTTAACACATGTGGGCCGCAGGGGACAAAAGGCGGGGGAAAACGATCGAGATGCGGGAAAAACAAAGCTTCGCTCAACTGGTTCAAACTATGACGTGACGCTATTGATGCGTTATTAAAGTCACTCTCGCGTGCCCGCGTACACAAGAAAGTACGCGCAGAGAAAATAAAAAAGGTGTACCGACTGTCAGTATGGATGGAAAAGAGTAAAAATACCCGACACAGTATTCCGTCTAGTATCTTTCATTTGAAATTTTCTATTATTTATTTAATTGCTTATTGATTTTTTTCGTATTGTTATAGAAATACCCAAAGAAATACTTTCAATCCGAAAACGAGGAGTAACGGATTCAATGCGCACTCTCTGATTTGTCGGATCGTAAAAATAAAAATAAAATATGTGTGTAATTGGCTTATTCCAAACGTTTTGTATTTAGCATCCTCCAATCTCTACATGAATTTAATTTTTTCATACTTATACGTTAGATATACATATCCATACAAAAATCGTCATTGACGAAAAAAAGGGGACAAATACACGTCGTGATAGTTGTGTTCCCCGAAAGTTGAGTGGTATAGTTTGTACAAAAATATTTAATATCACTTAATTGGTTATCATTTAATCGGATAAGTTTAAAACAAAAATATTTTAATGTTGTTAAACTTGAAGGATATCTTAGAATATTTATACCAGTGAATTTTAAAAACCAGAAAAATTTAATATCACTAATTTCGACGGATTGCCATTAAAAAATTAATTTTGCTTAACTTGAAAGTTACTTTAAAACGTTGATATCGTTGGATTTAACAAATCGTTGACAAAAAAAAATTGAAGTACTTGGCGCCAGTTTTTTTATCTAACTTGACACGACATGGCAATAACAGTATAAAAAACAAGGCGCCAAGTAATTGAATTTTATTTGTCAATGATATGTTATATACAGCGATATCAACGTTTTAAAATAACTTTCAAGTTGAACAAAATTGATTTTTTAATGGCAGTTCGTCCAAATTAGTGGTACTAAATTTTTCTGCTTTTTAAAATTCACTGATAGAAATATTCTAAGATATCCTTCAAGTTTAACAACATTAAAATATTTTTGATTTAAACTTATCCGATTAAATGATAAACAAATTAGTGATATTAAATATTTTTGTACAAACTATACCACTCAACTTTCGGGGAACACAACTAACATGACGTGTACTTGTCCCCTTTTTTCCGTCAATGACAATTTTTGTATAGATTTCAATTTTTTTTGTTCAAGTATATTTTTTTACTAGGATGCTATGTTAATAACAGTAGCGTGGTTACAACAAATTCTTTTTTATATTTCCCACCGTCATAGAGCCATTGAAAAAGAGTTCTTACCTAAAGTACATTAAAAATTTACCGTCAGAACTGTCAGCATTTGTATTGTTTATTAGATTTCTTACACCTTTCGCATTGCTTTGAAAACATGAGAAAATATACGAAACTCAATAAATTTGAATAATGATTATGAAGCTTATCTTCTATTTTGATATTCGTAAATTTAATGTCAAATTCGATACCAACGATCCCCTAAATATGAACGCCTGAAATTTAGCAGAATCGGACCCTTAATCAAAATTCACCCACCATTTTGATTTTTGTAAATTTATTGCAATATTTGTCACCCGCTATCCTTAAATCATAAGCTTGCAAAATTTTAGAAAAATTTGACGATTTTTTGAAAATTTATTCGCTATTCTAAATGTTCTAAATTTATTGTGAAATTCGTGATCAGCAACACAGAAAACATAAGGATACCAACTTTTAGCAAAATCCAACGATTTTTTAAAAATTCATCCGCCATTTTGAATTTTTTAAATTTATTATAAAATTCGTGTTCAGCAACTCCGAAAACATGAGAATACCAAATTTCAACAAAATCGGACGATTTTTTAAAATTCATCCACCGTTTTGAATTTTATTGTAAAATTCGTAATTAGCGACCTCGAAAAAGTAAAAACACCAAGTATCAGCAAAATCGAACAATTTTTTAAAAATTCATCCACCATTTTGAATTTTGCAAATGTATTATAAAATTCGTAATCAGCGACCTGGAAAACATAAAAGATACCAAATTTTAGCAAAATCGGACGATTTTTTGAAAATTCATCCACCATTTTGAATTATGTAAATTTATTGTAAAATTCGTAATCAGCGACCCGGAACAAAAAAGCATACCAAATTTCAGCAAAATTGAACGATTTCTTGAAAATTCATCCGCCATTTTGAATTTTATTTTAAATTATTGTAATATTCATGATCAGCCACCTGAAAACCATAAATACACAAAGTTTCAGCACAATCGGACGTTTTTCATGAAAATTCATCCACCATTTTGAAATTGATAAATATTCGCAATTTTAATTTTATTGTAAAATTCGTGATCAACGACCCAAAAAACATAAACACACCAAATTTCAGCACAATCGGACGTTTTTTATGAAAATTTATCCGCCATTTTGAATTTAATTAATATTCACCGTTTTTAATTTCGTAATTTCAATCATGGAGCATGTCAATACAAAACCAACGTAACGTGACTATCAAATTTTCGCCGCGTACGTATAGCCGTACTTTAAGAACCCGCGAGATGCCTTCAAAATTGCCACGCGAAATCTCCGTTGTGAATGCGGCTTGCGCGACTCATCCTTGAACTGAGCCCGAAATATCATGCGAAATAGATGGCTCTAAAGCATTGCGAACTCTCACTCAAGAAAAGGATACTCAGGGCGAGTCGCGGGACATGTAGTTGTCCCGAGACTCTACCGAGTCTCTTGATGTACGTCATAAAAAATGCGTATTAAAAAAAAACTCGTCACAGATCAACATTACGCTGATCTGTACGTATAAAAATAAAAATAAATTCTGAAAAACCTTATAAACCAATGTGCAAAATTGACAAAAATGTATTTTTGTACGTAAACGTGTATATTGAAAACTTCCGACAAACTCGTCAACATCGACGCGGAGGCAATCTGACATCTTCATTGAATCGAAAACTGTAGAATCAACACGGGGCGTTGCATCGGCGTGACAATAATACCGAGAATCGTACTTACGAAGTTTACTGGCATTGTTGAGGTCATGAATGAGCCGTTATTCCCAGTGAAGAGCGACGGTGAAAGAAAAGGGCCGTCGCGACGTGTTCGAATAAATATATCTACCTGGACCGCGGATTCACTCTCGTGCCACCGGATAGTCGAGTTCAATGTACACAGGACAACAAGTCTCGAGGAAACTTTTCCGGAAGCTCTACCATTTGTGCGAAACAAAGTTTACGCGCGAGCAATATTATTTGCGCTTTCCCACAATGACACGTTGGAATCCTGCATAATGCGAAACGTGTCGACATTTTGTGGAAAGAGAAGAAAAATCAGACGGAGAAAAGCTCGAGAGAGTACGATAGCGAAAAAATCCACAGATCCCTGCGGAAAAAAAACTCGAGAGAGAAATAGAAATAAAGAAAATATAACGGAAAAAGCTTGAGAAAGAGAAAAAAATTCCGAGAAAAAATCTTATAAGAGAGACGGTGAAAGAGCACGGGAGAAGGGATGGAGAGCTTGAGAAAAACAGAGAAGGCTCGAGTGAGGTAGGAAAAAGGTAGAAAAGATCAAGAGAGATAGGAGAGTTCGTGAGAAAGCAGGACAGAAGTTTCCTATCTTCTATCAGACGTTATTTCACATTCGAACCAATATTGTCCCTGGCCGCTGTTTTTTCACGCCGACACGCGAAGCCGCGTTGTTTCTTCGGTAACCGTTTCTCGCATGTGTATAATTTTTTCTCCTGCAGGGTAGGGTAGGGGGGAGGGCAAAATGGGGTACCCTAAAAATTTGGTGAAAATTTTCGATATTCCAAAATTTAATACAATTTAATACCAAATAGTATCTTCTTTGCTGAGAACATTGTATTTGGTGATTTAAAAACACATTCAAACAAAAATTCAAATAAAAAATCCATTATCATAGGAGATCGAAAAAGAACATTTTCTTTGGTAATGAAACACATTTCAATAAAAGTCAAGGTGATGTTTAAGTGGTTCGGTCGGTAAAAATCTGGTTACAGAGTTATTTTTTAATTTCGATCGGCTCAACAGACATTGAAACTAGCATTTTTAATGCAAATTATATGAAAAACATAATGTGTGACGCGGGATGAAACGAAACGATTTCAGACCGAGTGATGCCAACCTTCGCTTCGCTCGAGCAGGCAACTCTCACTCTGGTCTGAAATCGTTTCGTTTCACCCCTAGTCACACAATATACTATTTTGAAGAAAAAAAAAACCACGTTGTTCTCTCAAATGTTCCATCAAAGAGTAATGTGATTCTCTTGTTTTTTCTAATATATCAAAAATTTCTGAGAAAACAGTGATTCCGTTTTGCATCTGTCTCTCTCGCACTCGTATGGGTTAAACATCACCTTAAGATACATCATGAAATAATTACTTGAAATAACAGGTCAAAAAGCTAATAATAAGTTGACCAAATTAAAAAAAAAAATTTTTTCTCATGTATCTAAATATTTTATTTCTTTCCTTTAATTCTGATAGAAAAGTAACAGCTTCAGCATATTTAAACCCTTGGAATCGTAAAATTTTCTTAAGTGCCCCATTTTGCCCCCCTCCCCCCCTTATACGTATTTATTTTTTCGCTTGCAATATTTTTTCGTCCATCATAATTTTTGGATTCCGTGTGACTAGGCGTTCACGGTTATGCCCAATTTGTCGACGGAAATGACGGTCAGGTCGAAACGAAAATAAAATGATAATTCATTCGTGTACGAAATTGTCCTGACCCTCGGGCACGTTTTTATTTTTCTTTGCATTGTCGGTGATGTGTATACGTATTCTCTATTCGAAGCGAACTTGACTTTAATCGCCGTAATTCCGAATGTATCGTGAAAAAACACTAGACCTGTCAGTCGCAGTTCCTTTGTCATTCTTTCCTTTTGTCCACGCGACGGTTTACCTTTTTTTCCCTCAAAATTAATTCATTCTACTCGTGATAGTAGTCACTTTTAATTTAGCAATGTTAAAAATGAATAAAGCAACAAAATAAAGAATAAATGAATTACGAGTGGAATTATACACTTTCGTACGAATGGGATATTCAGTACAACATTTTCTGAATGTAAAAAAATTCCAGCGAACTTCTAACTCTTGTTTCTTTGTTAATGATATATCGTACATGAGAAATATTTTGTCCTCTATATCGCAAGACTCACCCTCGTAAATTTTCCGCAGGGTGGGTGTAAGTAGCGTTGTATAGTTTCTGCGAAACGAGAACAAAGGGTAAGGGAGAAATATAGCTGAAACGGAAGATCGTTGAGGAGAGAAGTGAGCGGTGAGGAGAAACACATTTTTGCGAGAAGGTAAACGATGCTGGCGGGATCCACTTATCGTGATGAGAGACAATCGGACGCGTATTCTTCTTCGTTCCACAATTATTTTTTACTCTTATTCCCATCTGCATCTTCAACAACTTAATTTGATAAAAAAAATCAGATCGGTGGAAATAAAGGAATTCCTAAAAAAATTATTACATTAGATAATTTGCCAATTATGGATCCGTCTTTGTTGTGCTTATATATTGTGAGCTTTTTTCTGGTTCATTCCAATTTTTTTGATTTTCGAATAAAATTCTTCTCGTATAAAACATCAGGACTTTGCATGAATAACTGATCAAAAAGTTCCACTGGCGACAACAAGTAACGTCGAAAACACACGGAAACGGTTTCAGAGAAGATTATCTATCAAAATTCCTCGTAGAATTGGGAGAAAATATATCCGACATTAAATATATCTCAAGAAAGGTAACATCCATAATCTGCAGGTCGAATATCCGACTCAACTCTGTATCTCAACGACGAGCGAACTGAAAATTGCAAAAGCCATCAATAAATCGCTCAACCTCGCGCTACAGCGAACGTTCCAAAACCCCATCGTAATCTCAAAATACCGAAACTTCCGCCAAATATAGTCAATTTTCGAGCTAAAAGTTCGAAAAAAGTTTTTTTTTTCCCAGAAATTTCAAGTTCTTTATATTTTGTATTAACATACAAAATTCTTAATGAATCTTTTTTTAAACAATTAATTTTTCTAAAAATCAAGCTATAAACGATATTTAACTCACTACGTACTGCCATAAGATCAAAGAAAGCGAAGTTGACGATTTTCGGGAAATAATTTTATAAATTTTTGTAGTTTGAAACCGGATGTACAGTCTGCCCTCTTAATAAGCCCGGTTCCCCGCTTTCTCGAGCCCGAGCGTTCCCCCACTCTTACTCAGAATTCAAGCTCGAGTGATTTCGCGGACATACCTCTCATTAAGCCCGCTCGGTCTACACAATCTAAACTACATGAGTCGCGACTTCAGGTAGTCGACAACAATGTAAATATTGGCCAAACAAGCATAATAACATTCGCTCGAGTGGCCGGGCTTAATGCGAGGATTGGAAACCGAAAAGATTGAGAGAGACAGAGCGAGTCAGTGAGCACGGAGCTTGCGTCTGGTGGGGGTAGTCGAATTTTCGTAAAAACTCTTCCCTTTGGGGGGTTTGGCGGGCTTATTGAGAGGGCGGACTGTAATTGGCTGCATCCATACGAACGTGACATTGAATCCGATCAATGGACAATACATTCCATATCACCTATTCAATATTTTCATAAGTATTGACTATCGATGATCCACAAAATTTTCTGGTATGCTAGATGCAAATAATTAAATCTTTCCATGGGTGCATGCTAACAAGAGCAAATGAATGGAAAGATGAGGGTGGAAAGGTAAAATAGCTCAGTTACGAATATCGTCCTTTTCGTATAATGGAGTTAGAGTGATGAATTACACGCTAATTTGGTCACAATCGTGTAAGCAATTACGTGCCAATTATCTACAATCGAATACAGAGTACGAATTAACCACGGAAACTTTGAATGTGATTTAAACGGAGGTCATGATTATTATAGTTTATCCGAATCATATCTTTCACCAAAAGCATAACCAAAAAAGCATAAACCATTACTTTAATAGTTTTTTTTATTAATTTGTTAGAAATCTATGCATATATGGATGATATAGGGGAGACCGGGACAAGACGGCCCACCCGGGGCAAGACGGCCCACCTCAAAAATTGACCAAAAATTGACCAAAAATTTTTTTTTCTTGTTTTCTC
>JAPYYX010003492.1:0-10739 GCA_030522605.1 Cremastinae sp. B BG-2022a | reverse complement strand
AATGCGATACAGGTTAGGACTGAAGTCGGCTGCAGACGCAATTGGGGGGGAAATAGAGGGAAAAAGGAAAAATGCTGGAATGAACCATGGCAATAGACGATTCTAAATGGAAGGGAATATCGTGATTAAAGCTAGAAGCTGTACGAAAGGAAACCAACCGAACTAACTAACTAACTACTTTAAAACCTCCAAATGTATGAAAAAAAAGAAAATAAAAATTTCTCGAAAAAAATCTAACATTTAAATTTCGACGATACGGAAATTTTATAATTTATATAGTTCGGGAAGTCTTCAAGAACTTCAGTAAAAATTTTTTCCGGCTTTCATAACAATGTGCTTTTCAGATTTTATAACCAACGTGCATTCAACGCGTTAGAAAAAAGTCCGTGCTGCAAAGTAAAGAAGAAAAACATAAAAAAAAATAAAAACAAGTTTTCGAGCCCGATGGATAATTTATCCACGAGCGTCTCTGCAAAAAAAAAAGAATAAAATGACGTAATCCGCCAGAGCGTCAAGGTTCGAGATCGAATTTTAGCAAAAAAAAATTTCTGCATTGAAAAAAAAGTGTCGCGATTATTTAACGTATTTTTAGCAATCTGGATTTTGGAGTCGTAAACAAGATGCAACGAGTCGTCTCGTCCGTAACGAAAACACCAGCGGATATGCGAAAATCGGAGCTTATCATCAGCGAATTGCGGTCAGAGTCGATAAATCGAAATTTCGCCTCGGCGCCAGACGAAGTTGCCAATAATTATGAAAGACGCGTAAAACAGGATGAAAAAAAAAAAACAACGAGGAGAGGAAAACTTACCTCGATAATGTGCCCTTGAGCAGTGGATTCCTGTCGTCATAATATCCCGTCGACGAGGGCATCTTCAAGTAATCCAACTATTTAGCACGGGGCACTTGGCACTCGCACTGCGGCACTGCATCACTGTATTGTACACGGAGAACGATCTCTCTTATGACTCTCCATTCACCGTCTCCTTGACGTTGTTTCTACCGCTGTTACTTTTCATCGCAGTCTCAAAATTATCGTTGCACCCTTCTCCGGACGAGCGAGCACATGCATCGCGCGAGAAAACCAGAAAACGTCACTTCACTCGTTCGAAACAATTTTTTACCGATCCGGAAACTCGCACGTGCACGATCGAAAGTATATTTAATTTAAACTGTAACAAATAATCAAAATCCGCGATCAATTATTGTGACGAAACGTCATTGGGGAAAAAAAATACAATTTGATTTTTTCGAAATTTTTCCCGCTCTTTTTCAAATCTATTATTAATTCCGAATACGCTTCGATTGTCAGTTCCGGCACTCGTACAATAAACACCTCAAAACGTTATCACTCGCGTTTATCTCGATGTGACATCCGATTCGAAATATTCAAGATTTTTATTTACCTAACGCGATCGTTCCTGTGACAGCCTTTCTCTTGTTCTTTTTTTTCCTTTCCTCATTCCTCTCACTCTCCCGGGCTTTAATACGGAAGTTGTCGCGATTGCGTTTCTTTAACCACAGCGGCGTGAGACAAGCACCTAACAGCTGATACACACACTCTTTTCTCGCTCCTCCCCCTTCTCCTCGGGCCTCGTGTCCCTACTCCCGAGACTTTCGTCGAATCGTAATCGCTTCACGGCTCTTTCTTTCTCGCTCGCTCGTCTTATCACTCCGCCACACTTCGATACGTATCTCCTTCAAGATTTCCACTGTAAAAATACAAAACACAAAGATTCAAAACTCGCCGTTACATTATCAACTTCGCGAAATGCAAAAAATTAATCATTCCTCGAAACCTCGATATTAAAAATTCATTTAACGATCAGAAAATTCCGATTCCCATTTTAATTTTATTAATCAAAAGTTCCAATCGTATTTGCGCATTTCGATAAAAAATTACCGCTATCGCGTATTTGTCATATCGAAACTGTTCCAATATGTTTAAAATGTGCGCGTTTAATTCGAAGGAATGAAAATGGCTGCGCTCGAGGTGTTACCTATAGCGAGCCGTGGAATATCGATAAAATGAGCGAGATCTTGCGTCAGAAGTATTAAAAATAATTGGAAACTTCCACGAGATAGAATATAAACTGAATATAGTATTCTAGGTGTGTACGTGCTGTCCGCGATATCAGCGCCACCTGGTTCGAAAGTGAGGAAGCAACACTTCGATACCAGTTCGAAGACTTGAATTCGTGTTGGTATACACAAAGGTGAGGCGGACAGAGAGCGAAATAGAGTCTCGGTTCGATAACCCGTTATTAAAACTTTGCTTGGAAAGAGTCTCTCGCGAGAGAGTGACCCCTTTTGCCCCGCCCGTCTTTACGGTTCCGGTCCGTTTGCGATTCAACTGCTTGACACCGGTCTCTCTCTCCCTCCCCCTCGATTTTATTCCATCACCTCAGCCGCCGATCCTCGCGCAGAGCGAGCTCCGATATTCCACGAGCGATTCGCACGCGCGCTTTTTACATCTCGAGTGTGCAGTAACCAAAAACACTTTTGTCTTACGAATTACCGGGATTTCGGATCGTCAGGTGATCTTCGGTTCAAAACAGCTGAGACCAATGGGCGCGAGTGAAAGCGCGCGCAGGTCAGCCGCGATTCGTTAAATTCGAAGAAATTCGTACTCGGTCCAATTTTCAATCTTGCAGTATTTTTTTTTCACTATCAAGTTTTAATCGAGAATTTTTTATATTTTAGGATCATAAATGAGTTTATCAATGCGGACGTAGAGGAAGAAAACGAGACACTGAAACTTCGCTATTCACCAGTCTGCAAATCATAAACACAATTTTATTCCCCTTCTACCGTTTTGAGCACTGTTATTACGCGTGTGTTTAGACTCGGCGGGAGAGCACGCACACGCGAACGCTTTCGAGTTTCCGCGAATTCGAGCGTTTCCTGAAAATTTGACAGCCGAGCAAAATAATATTCTATCGTCCCGATTTCTATTAACGGCTTTTTACGACCTTGTAAACACTCTCTTTTTTATTTGAACGTATATTTGTCCGCGAAACGTTTCAATCCGTACGGAAAAGTAAATATGTGTTGTGTTTTGAAAAAAAATGAAAAGGTAGCCGCATCGCGCCGTGAGCACCTCTCTCCGGCGACTGACAGCGGCTCGTGTAGCGTTGAAGCACGTGCGATCGTGGTTTCGAGCATGGCTGCCGTCATTGCCGTTGAGCCTCCCTCCCCCTCGATCGCTGCTCCCGCCCCCGAGCCTCCCCTGCATTCCCCCCCATCCCTCCTGCGACCGACACCGATGACGACGATTCTCGCGAGGAATCGTACATACGCGCGTCTGTGCGAACCGATGAGGAGAGACAATCCGCAACAATTGCTTTTTTTATACATCGACGCGTATGTGTAACAGAACGCGAGCGAACAAAAAACTAGTCAAATAACCTCTAATCTTCTCGGAGTCATTTTATCTTCGTCGATTCTTAACATCCGAACTTGCTTGTCACTTTTATCAAACATTGTTGTTTTATCAAGAATTGTTTTGAGTTCGAAGAGAACGGTTCTAACTGCTTTTGGATGAGACTTGTCGCG
The DNA here is from genome assembly GCA_030522605.1 of Cremastinae sp. B BG-2022a. Lineage (NCBI taxonomy): Eukaryota > Metazoa > Arthropoda > Insecta > Hymenoptera > Ichneumonidae > Cremastinae sp. B BG-2022a. Next base: position 7,184 of record JAPYYX010003492.1, on the reverse strand, counting down.
TATTATGGATAGATGTGAAGAAGTCAAGCAGATAGTGACGGAGCGTAGAGAATGAAATAAAAAAATCAAAATTTCTCTTTCAGTGTTGGGATTTCATATAGGATGGAGTTTGGTCGAAATGGCGACGACAAGGTGCAATAATAATTATAATAATTTATGGATTCCTGTTGCACCTTTGCACTAGTTTGATTTTTTGCCACCAGAGGTCATAGCGGTTGTTGTCAGATCTCAATATCGTTAGGAGAAATTCCATCCCTCACTGCTGTGGCTAACCTATTCAACAATTCTATATGTTTTTTTTATTTAACTCATTTTTTATTATTAAATTAATTTATTAATTTTTTATTATTGTTAATTAATTAACTAATAAAAAATTTAATTAAATAATTAACAAATTCTATATGTTGGAGATTTTATTTTTCAGGATGTTTCCTTTATTATCAAAGGGTTACATGCAAAGTAAATCGCGTTCTGTATGGTGGTGTGTATTATTTGAAAATTTGGAAAAGATTTTCTGTTTTAGGGAAAACAGACAGTCGGAGTCAGCCTTGGGTCATCGGAGGGTAGCGAAAAAAAAATTTTTTTTGCTTTTGAATCTGCACCTTTGCACGAGTCCGGCTTTCAATTAAGAATGTGTACCCATGCAATATGTCGATTCACATATGTTTCGCTGATTTTGAATTCTACTATAAAAAAGTTATTCTGCATTGATTAGAACAAAAAAATCCTTTCCAGCCGTTTTGAGGATTTTTAAGATTTAGTACTGCATTTAACTCCGTATTATTCGTACCGGAAGTCGATGAAATCACGCTTTATAGTTCAATTAATTTTTGGCAATTTACACGAGGCCGAAAAATTGATTTTTTGAAACTTTATATACTTGCTTGACATTATGTGAAAAAAATATTTGGCTACCGACTTCGTAGTGGAAATATTTGTGTTTAATTTTCACGTGTGAGTCTAGCATTCCGGATACTCCTATCTAACATGTCCGCCATATTGAACTCGGTAACAAAGAATCAAATCTCTACGAAATTTCGTATTACGTATTAATTTAATTTACGAATATTGATAATGTCCTTTTACAAAAAACCATAAAAATCACAAAAAAAGTATCGTTGTTAAAATCCCAATGTCAGAACCAAGTTGAATAATGAAATAGATGTACTGCGGATTTGCCGTGGTACACATCCTTAACAAGTGTCATGGCGTTCTATGTTACATCTCAATTGAATATACACCGTTTGACTAATTATCGTTTTTCTAACACCGAATATCATCGACTTTTTTCAGATCGCAATTTGGGTTGAAAAATTACGTCTATATTTTTCTTCTCATTGTGCTACGTTTGCCCTTCATTTCTTTCCACGTTATCATTAATAGCTTCGAAATCAATGGCAGGCGCAAATGACGAAGAAAAATTGAGGTCGAAAGTATATCATAGACTATATCGTGTATGCACGAAGAATAAACACGTGCTCGCAATCTGTCAACGAAAAACGTATGAAAAGTACATTTTCCTTTTTTTTTTATTCAACCTTGGCAGCAATAAAAGTATTTTTTCCATATTTTCCGACAATATACCCGCTTACGAACACAGTACACAAATTTTCGTGGCAACTTTACTGCGCGATGGTAAAAAAGTCTGCAAATACGGGGAGAAAGCTCATCGCGACACAATACGTACTTACATAAGAATAAATATACTAATTGTGACAGGAAAAAAAAATATTTTTTAGGATGTTCCAATATTTTTTTAAATTGAAGTTTTCATTATTTTGTTACTAAATCTAGCAATTACTAAAAATTAACAATCCTCTAATACGCAGACAAAATATTTTTTAGACATAACATTTAATTGAATTCTTTAATGCATTTTCAATGTTGTAATTGTAGATGACAGTGCAGTGTGTCTGCTCGTCACATTATACGTTACGATCCGAGAGTGCATTGGCTCACGATAAGGCGTGAATTTTGTCTTGAAGGATAACCTTTGAACGTGCGTGCATGTGGTTACAGCTCGATACTCTTCTGTGTAAGATTAATAGTACAGGGTTAGGACGTTCCATCCATATGGTTTGACAGTGGAAAGGAAGAGAGTCGTGAAATTCGTGGGAGATTAGGAAGGAGAGAGGAGAAGAGGAGGAAGCCGCGCGCCTGCGCGAACGGGCGTCAGAAGAAGGGAGAGAAAAGTCAGAAAGTAAGAGTGTTTCGCGAGCCAAGGACGTTCGCGAAGCGGGAATCACGATCATACGATAAGACTGGATAGCGAGAAGCCGCTAGGTGGCAACGATCCCCCTACCGTTGCCTGCACCGACCGTCCGCCAATAACTCTTTCGTCTTTTCTCTTTTCTCTTTCTTCTTGCGCATTCTGCGCACCGACCTGTGCTTCCCCCTACCGTATCGCCCAATGGTGGAGGAATTAGCCTATTACCGGCCGAAGCCAAGTCTCATCCGCTCTGCCACTGTGCTGCACTCTGGGATCCCCGGTTCGAGGTGAAAATAGTTTATAACCGCGAACGGACGTTGCCGCTCGCCGATGACTCGACGACGGCGACTCGAAGAGACAACTGAGTGAGGGAGATCAAGAAAACCCGCGAGAACGAGCGTCGGAGAGAGAAAGATAAAAGAAGCCACATTTCTCGATGGAAAATAATGGTACCGTAAGCGTTCCACTTCTTGAAGAAAACGCTCCGGAATGCGTGTGCTCACCTTCCTTGGCAGAGACTCGCGCCTTGCTCCGACAGCCAACCAATTCATCCGTCGTTCGACATTTTTTTCCCTCTCAACTTGTCGCGCTCTCTCGCCCACCTTTTTATAACTTTACGCAAAACTTTGTTTACCTTGTGCACACATAAACACACGACATTTTTCACGTTTTGCAGTCAACTTAGCAACAACAAACTCTTTTCTCCGTTCACTGATGGCAGATAAATGAAGAAAAAATTATATCCGTCCATTTTGCAGAAAAAGCTTTATAGAGAATTCAATCTTTCGGAACAACTTGAATTAATGTACGAAAGCGTCTGATAACCTTTACACCGACGCGAGTCTTAACATTGAAAAGAATTATTTGTGATTGTTTCCTCATAACGAGAACCCTGATTCCAAGTTGTAAATCGTTATATACTTCAAATAGCCTCAAAAATGGAGTTATCGTTGTCGGCGATCTTCGAAGACGACGGTTGAAATTATCTCGTCATAAAAACACGGATTCCTGAGAGTGAGATTCGCCGAGTTGAAATTTCACGAAACAAAAAAATTGGACGAACATAATGAAATGTTTTTTTAGTTGAGCTATCCATGAAGCACTGAAGAACTGAAAAAATTCACATTTCTATACTGCATGCTTATTGTCATTTCGTCATGAATATATCGCTCTTTTTATCACTCCGCAACTTCAATTTTTATTTTCACTCTAGAATTGGAAGTGGATATTATCATTCAAGCTCGCGATAAACTTAAAAAAGAGTTTGAGCTCCGATGATAAATGAACGCAGTATCGGAATAATAAAATGGAACTTCTCCACAATTCGTCCATAAATTCTCTACCTCGTTCGTTCTAACATTTATATTCTCAAAACCTTGTCGCAGAATTTTTTGGATTTAAAAATATTCAGTCATTTTGTGTGACGCTCAAGGAATAAGTCCGAGAATGAGAAATACGAGAATAAAAAAATGCATAATTGAGTCTTATCGCTTTCGGTCGTAAATTATTCAAACTTATCGACCAGTCAAAAATCTCGTCATTATTATTCGAGCCACTTCATTTTTTTGGATGTGAAAAAAATTGTAATCTTGGGGCAGGCTTGGTCAACGTACTTCACACTTCGATTCTTCCTCTTTGTAAACTTTGTGCTCACAGCATCAGAGGGTTCATTTATTCGAGTTGCAGTAGAGATATGTTTGCATATAAATCAAATACGTATGTAACGGTTTTTGTAGAGAATTAATCGCTTTACAAAGAGATAATATTTTAATTGTATTAATTATATTTTTCGAAAACTTACCTTTTACTCGATAACTGCTTCAAAATTTTTATGATTGTTCTTCATGGCTCTTCTGATCGGAAGTCTTGGTTTATGATGTGCTGAAAAACAGGAAATTACCGGGCGGAATGCCGTTCAGATGGCGTCACCGAACTACTGCTAGATAAAAATGATAACTCGGTAAGAGGTAAAAAAAAAATTCACAGGCTGAATACGTGTCTAAAATGAGACTTCAAATTCAAACCCTACAGCAATTTTAAGTCATAAAAAAACTAAAAATCCTAAAGCAAACCAAAATTTGTAACGAATCAAATTATACTATCATAACCTCCACAATGAAGTTTGTAATTTAAAAAAGCAGAAAGATCTTCATTGAGATAAAATTCTGAATTCTGTTGAATTAAATTCGTCGTGTTGTGAAATATCTGGCGAAATGAACGAAAGGCAAGAGTACGACAAGTTGGACGATCGTACCGGTGAAAACGCGATGTGTTTTACGTCGTCGCGCATTACCGCGCAAAGAGAGCGCATGCCCGTCCGCTCCTCTCGCGGCCATTCCATGCTGTTTTCATCTACAAGGTTCCATGCCGCTTAGAGGTATTTAAATTTTCAATACATACACAGACGTATTAAAAATATTTATAGACACGAATGTATTTTAAATTTGTATCGATATCCATGAATGTGCTTACGATCGTAAAATGAAAGAAATAAACGCGCATCGTCACGTAAATAAAAACCGAAGGGTTTTATAAAATTGGTCGAATTACACACATTTGTGAATAAATCGAAAACAAGGACGGAAAGTTAATTCCGTAGAAAGTTAAAAATCCACGGAAAATAAGAATTGAACTATATTTTATATACCACGAAGGTCGAATCGTTTCTGAAGAAAAAGTGTGCATAACAAAATTGTAGGTTAGAATCAAAAAGCAATAATGTGAAATTGCGAAGAAAGGAGATATGCGTAGAATAAAACGCGAGGAAAGAAAGAAATATCGCAAAATGTGTTCTCGACAACGTACAAGGTCTGGGAGCTGACGGTCCGGAGAGACCTTGGCGTGACGTCGATCGTTTCGACGGCTCGAGTGGGTTTACGATCTCAAAAACGTCGTACAAGATGCGAGAAAAAAAGAGCAACGTGTATGTCGCCTGCGAATCGAGAAGTCGAACTTCGATTGAGAGTCTGGTGTTGGATGCGGCATAACCTAAAACTACCGAAATCATCCGCTTTGAGTGAGTCTCTCTCTCTTTTATCTTTTTTTTTAAATTGGCTCGTATCGTCACGTGGTACGAAACGAATCGAACGCGTGTACAGAGGCGAGTGGACAACCGCGACAAGACTGATAATCGAGGATCGAGGTATTGAGGATTGAGCTCGAGCCACAGGTGTCATCGCGAGAGCTCGCTCTCCCCCACCATCGACCGTGCACGTTCCCCTCATTGACCGGAGTTACCGCGCACGCGAAACTACCTTCGACCTGTCTCTCCCATAGACCGTTGAATATTTATACGCGGACAGCGGGAGAGAAAATATTAAAAAGAGAGCAATAAGCTATCAAAGTCATATCTAGTTTTCAATGGCTACTAAAATCATTCCCATCAGAGTTTACCGATGGAAGTTATTTCAACAGTAAAAGGCATTTAGCTAAATTAGCGAAATTATTTAACGAATATAATCCAAATGAATACAACTCTATTTTATGTGAAAATTTATCTCCGAGTATGGATTTTTGCTGAGAGTATTTCTCTCTCCGCATTTAAAATACTCGATGAGAAAGTTTCGTCAAATAAAATTAATTGGTCTAGTTTGTATTGAAATCTGTAAAATATTCATTTCAAATTTTTTTCTTCAATCATTCGCGTGCTTTTGGCCCTTCTCATATCTCCCGTTATCAATTAACATCTGGATTATTTTTTCTCGAATATTTTGGAATTAAAAATCGTAAATTTGAATGTAAATGGCCCTGGGTACAATGCTAGTCACGCTCAAATTGAGTCGAGCAACTTTCACTCGTATCGAGTAGTAAAGTTTTTTCACTCAGTTTCTTTTTTTATGCCTGAAAGGGTAAAACAAACGTAACAACTCAAAGCAGCCTAAACTGTTGGTAAACATATCTACACCCGAGGACTTGTACTATGTATTCTAAGGTAGGACTACAGCAAAATGAGTATCTATAGAAGTTTATAAAAATTGGCGTATGTTTAGGTTACAATAATATTTACAAATAAATTTTTTTCAGAATTTTTGATCACGTAGAATCCGAAATAATTCAATGTAAAGTCGGGTATTTTGCCATTGCTCTTTAAATTCAGTATGGGGCTATGTGACATTTTTATTTTTAACATCTAAACGTTTCTATAAAAAAATTTTGAAAACCAGTAGTGGATAAAGTTTCATTAAAAGCACGTTCACGAAAAAAAGAAAATTATTGACCACACTGTTCATTAATTTATCAAAAAATTAGAGAATTTTCAAGGTTCGCAAAATGGCAAAGCAGAAATTTCGTAAAATATACCCATCATATTTATTTATTTTTCATCGATGAAAATCTTAAAATTTCTCAAATTTAATTTTTCAAAAATTACAAAAAGGATCCCCACCCCACGTAGAACTACCTTAAGGTAGTCCTGTCGCTGCTGCAATTCCATTAGATTTCGTTGAATAGTTGCACAAACATTCTTTGATGCCATATGCACATGTGTGTAAAGTTTCAGGAGTTGTTACCGACTCGAAAATCAAAATATTTATTCTTGAAAATCGTAATTTTTCGCAACTTTCCATAAGTGCCCGAGTTAAATATCGCGATTTTCAACAACGATTTTTTGGATTTTTCCGTCGATAAGGCCTGTTGAAATTTTGCACACGTTTTTATAGATATGGAATCGAAGAAGCTTCTATTAGTTTTTTAGAGAAATCTAATGAAAAAAAATGTTCCGACTTTGTTTATTAGGTAACAAATAAACTTTATGCAGGATCAACTTGAATTTTAAGTATGTTGTTCTTTAGTCGATTTACAAAAAGTTTTCTTAGTGAACTTGAAATGTGAGAAAAACGAGGTACAAAAAATCGATCCCCCCACCAGCGACAGAACTACCTTAAGGGGGTTGATCAAACATCGATGATATTAGACAAAAATCTGAATTTAAAATATGTTATAATTCAGATGAAACTGGACATATTAGAACAAAAAA
>JAPYYX010003491.1:0-19609 GCA_030522605.1 Cremastinae sp. B BG-2022a | reverse complement strand
ATATATTTACATGATAGTTGAACAAAATTATTGACTCGCTATGTATTGATGATGAACTAAAATACAATCTCATGTGATTTATTGTTGAAAAATTTGAAGTATTCTATTTTTTACTCATTTTTTCTTAAGTTTTTCGCTCGTAGAAAAAAACTATCGAAGCAATCATGATAATCCTGACTCAATCGCTGGCTTATAACATATTAAAGATGCTGTATAAATTTGAACAAGATCGGTACAGTAGTTTTTGAAATATCGTGGTCACTGTTTCGAAAAATGGTGTTTCGGAGCGCGGCGCTCCGTATACTTACTCCGTTCCAGGGCCGTAACTTTGCGAACCACTTCGAATATCGAAAAATCCTTTGACCCACATTTTCTCCACATATGTTGTAGATATGATTAATGAAAAAAAAATCAATTTTTTCGACCCGAGAGAGTAGAGGACCCCCTTAAACCTTCAAATTATTTTTCATAGCTTTTACTCATTAGGTTAACTTTATTTGGTCCTATTTTAAGTAAATCTATCAAAGTTTTACAAGAAGTGAAAACATTTTTTTTTGTTTTTTTGGGGCACGACGGTCCTCCCAAAAAATCTTGAAAAAAAAGGTTTTAAGCACATTTTTACGATTTCCGTACCTTTATAATGTCATAGGCTTCAAATCTGTTAAAAAAAATTATTCAGCCAATATATAATCTGTTTCTCTCTCTGAGCTGATTCTCTCTCTTTGTGTGGTCACAAAAAATTCACAAAAAAATGCCTTTTTTCTTACGAATTAACCTTAACCCCCCCTTAAAGGATACTAAAAATGACGTTACCTTAGGTTAAATGCTTTGAATCGTTTGAATCATTTGGATAGCAAAAAATAAGGTACTGACGAAAAGCAAATTTTTCTTCCGCCTACTCTACTGTCAATAAATTTTTTTAAAATTATAATTATAATATAATTATTTTGCGATCAGGATTATACAAAAGACACATTTCGGGGTAAACCAACCAATATATCAGTTTATTATTGTATCAGCAATCAATGGATCAATGAAATATTCGCATGTAAACATTAGAAGAATATCGAAATAATATTTGGAGTAAAAAATGTACAGTAAAAGTAAAGAGTGGCCCGTTTCTGAATACAGTGCAGAATACTTCCTTGTTTTTAAATCACAAAAATTAAAAAATAAATTTAAGTATACACATATATATTTATTTATCCATAATAAAATCTGAAGATAAGACTTATTGAATTTTGGTAATGATGAGTTTTCAAGTATAAGAGTACGGTTGGAAGCCGTTAGTAAAATTCAGTATCACTTGTATCCGGGTGCTCTTTTTCCATCTTGGCACCATTTTACGTGTCAATTATGTCGCGATTTTTTTCAGAAGCTTCTCAAGGGACGGAATTTTTCTGCCTATCGCCACAATAATGCTGCAAAATCCGAATACGAAGAATTTCACGCTATCAAGTAGTATCACTTTGAAAAGTAAAAAATGGTTAAGCTAATGGTAAGATTTCGTATTTCGGTTTACGTGGTTTTCTGGACCCTCTCGTTTCATGTCTTTCACTTGAAAAAAAAAATTTTGTAAAATCATCTCTCGCTAGACGTTGAAAATTAGCGGAAGCTCGATGATGTTCTCTTCTTAGCACATGAAGTCTCAAACTTGACGACGTACTCGCTTGTCGCGTGGATGTATCGTTTCTTCACGAACTGAACGAACTGATCTTGGTTGAACGACTGAAAAATCATTAGTTGAATTAATCTTCAATAAAAAATAATTATCGAAGTGGAATTCTAGATCTAAATAATTGTCTAATATATTTCAAAGTTCATTATTGAATTCTTGTAGAGAAGAAACAAACGTTATCAGTATAATTATCATGATACAGTTAAACTTAAAAATTGAATACAAAGTTTAAAAATATACTATTAAAATCGAAAGTCTCTACTCTTTGTTAGAAACAATTCTTATATTTTTTTATATATTCAGTGCTTGAAATGGTGTTTAAGGTGGAACGCTACGATGTATAAAAAAGAGAGATTTTGATGAAAATTGTTAGATACGTTGGAAATTGACTAAAATGTTTGCTCGAAAAATTTCAACGGATTCGATCGTACCGTTTCTGAGACAATCAAATTCGTTTTTTACCAGGACAGTCAACAGTTAAAAATTGAAACTATAAAAATTGAAGCGTTGCCACTATCAAACCGAAATATTTAATATATTGAAATTGAAAAAAAAATAATAACGAGAAGTTTTTTTTGTCAATATCAGAAGTAGCGTTCTACCTTAACCCATACGGGTGCGAGAGGGACAAATGCAAAACGGATGTGCTATGTTCTTAGAGAATTTGATATTTAAAATAAACCGTGTTAAAAAAAGAAGGTAGTCGCATTAGTCTTTAACAAAAAGAAAACAACGTGGTTCTTTTGCTCCGAAAATTGTTTTTTTTTCATCATCTTAAGAGCAATAGAAACCAAAAGTTACTAGATTTCGGAAATAGCACATTTACTAATTGATAAGTGAATTCTCATAAAAAATTGGACCAGATCGCCGTCGAGAAAAAATATCACTCGCACTGACCCCTTGTAATTTTTCTCGACGGGTTTCTCCCTCAATATTGCAAAGTTCAGCTAAAAAAAGCAGTGATAGATTCTTTTCGATGCAAGGAATGGCGCTCTGGTCCAATGTTTGATGACAGTTGATTTATTAGTTGATAAATCCGTAATTTACGAAATCTGGGTGGTCACGTGACTGCGATTGCCCTTAAGTTAAGGTTTGAAGAGTATCTATGAGTTCGAATCATGAGTACTTTGACATAGTTATTAAGAGACTCACAGTGAGGACGATTTGCCTCGTCCGGTACTTCTTCATGAACAGTCTGGGACACATTTTGACGTTCTTCTGGCTGCTGAATATCTTCCTCGGTAGCTGGATTATCAGCAACCTGTGCCTGAGCCTGAACCGGGAATTCCATAGATTCCAATCTCATAGGAATTCCAAAGCGACGTACGGGGAAAGGCCGTTCTCCCGCAACCTGGAAGATTAAAGAAATGAAAATGAAATTGTTTAAATGAAAACGACGATGTTTCATACCCCTTAAAGACAATGTAATTCATAAACACGGACGAACCTGACGAATAATGTTCATTACATTCGGCGGAACTGGAAATTTCTTCTCAGCTTCCGCATTATGTTCATCCGTTGCTGGAAAGAGTTTTGTGTTGGGTTGCTGTTCTTCAGCGTCTTGGGATCCTTGACGGGAAGTTCCTTCGATATTTCCGTGCTCGAGGAAATTTTTCACCTCGATCGGAAGCATAAAGGGGTCTACTGGAACGGGTCGCATTCCTTCGGGAAATGGCTGAAAAATAAAATACGTATTAATGTTAGTTATCACGTTGCTTAATGTACATTACGCATAACGTACATTACACGTAAAAATAATTCAAGAAATAAATTACTCTATTTTACCACGTTTCTATTTTTTGTTTTTATTCAATGATCTGATATTTTAGTCAATGATTTTTATTCAATGAACTCAATTCATGATACGAAGTAAAAATATCAGTCATATGATCGAAAGCTCACCTCACGACGTGCGCCTTCAGGAACTGGAGCCTGAGCTGGTCTCGCCTGTCCAGTGATATGTTGAATGATGTTCCTAATTTCTTGAGGAACTTGCTGGAAGATGCGACCAAGTTCGATGGGAATTTCACGCAAGTTGGAACTGATGTCGTCGGAACTTTCTTGAGTCTCGGGTAATCGCCTCTCCTCACCTCGCATAGGATTTATCATCAGAGGAAGTCTCGGCTCGACGATTTGCTTTCGCTGTTCTTGCCATTGAGGTGGTGGAGGTGGCATCATTCCATGAAGGTTTTGAGGCTGAGGATTTATTCCACCGATCACATTCGAGTTCTCGAATATAATTGGATTGTTTTGTTGTGGCATCTCTGGTTGCTGCTGTTCACGAACGAAGGGATCCTGTTCGCTCGTAGGTTTCATTGCGTGCATCGGGTCGAATTGCATATGGCGGATTTCGATTGGCATCTCGCGTACCTCGATTTGCTATTTATTAAGAAAATTATCAATTATCACGGAATTAATGCTTCTTTTTTAAATTGATATACCACAAATTATTAATAAGTAGAATTAAAATTCAGCAATGTTGCTCAACCAACTCAAATATGACACAGAGACAACCAAATTAAAAAAAACAAGAGGATCAAATTACTCTTTGATAAAAAAGAGAAAAATGTGAACAAGAAAATTGATTACATTGTTTCGAAGAAAATTATGTGTGCATTGAACTTGATTCCAAACTCACCGGTTGAGGTCTCATAAGATGAGGCTGAGGTGCGATACGCGAGTTTGAGAGCATTGGCAAAGGAATGTTTCGAAGTTCAGACGGAATGTTATTGAAGGGAAAGGGAATGTTGATGCGTCTCTCTTCAACGTTCATCTGTACACGCTGGGGCTCTGGTACCTGATATTGATTTTGAACCTGGTAAGTGTTGTATCCACTTTCCGGATTGAGTGGAATTCGCACCGATCCGAGAGGAAGGATGATCGGAGTTAGAACTTCTTGATCCTGTTGTCTATAAAAATTAACATTATTTCAATTTATTAAATCGAATTCCCAAACGAATGGGTAAAACGCAGTTTGCATCTCAAATGGTTTGAAAAAAGCAAATCCTGAGTCTTTCGATGAAGAGCACGAAGACCGAAATTTTTTCGTTACCATTTGCGCCGAGGAAGTCTGAGATGTTTAGACAGGCTGACTGACTTTAGAATTTTACAAAGAAATATTTGATACAAGGACAATTAAAGAAATGAAATTACTTAATAATCTTTAAGCAACACCATAGATATTTGTATCTGTAGCTGACCAGGAAAAACCTGATGAGAATAGCGAACTTATGGAATTTGCGATGTCGCTCGAAAACAAAACAAACCTTTCATAACATACCGAAAAATGTAACCCTTACCGCACACTCTATAAAAAAGTCCCGATTTATTCATTAACTAAAAATCAACGGTATACCATTACGATTTTAAAAAATGCATGTTATCGAACTATTTCTTGATAAAAATGCGATTTAATACGAAAAATGTGAAAATCTTCCGCAAAGTCGACCCCATGAACGATTCAGCCGATGCTGGTGAAGTCATTTGACCTATTTCATCTTGAATATTATTCTCCTTGTAATTTTTTGACAGTGATTTTCAGTGGAATATTTTAAAGAGTTTGTAACCGTTATTCTTCCGGTGATGGAAAAAGTAAAAAATAACTTTTTTGAAAATTTTGTACATGGACCGTCATTTGACTAGTGAATGCTTAATCAACCACTTCAATGAAATTCGAAATAAATAAAAGTAATTACTCTTGACGAGGATCTGAGGATTCGCAGATGATGGAGACGCGTTCACCGCTGAGTTTCAACATACGCTGACGATCAGTTGCATTATTTTCGTTGTCACCATTCGTTACATCACCGGATTTCTGAGTTTCGACGATGCAGGACATACTGCCTCGAGCTTGCGCCAAAAAATTCTGAACGAAAAATACGTAAAAATGTTTTTAAAAATTTCTAAAATATTCAACACTAACATCTTTCAATTTTTTTGAAACAATAAAATGATTAATAACGAATGAACAATAAATTTTTTAAATGCGTATATCTGATTTTAATTTGTTCAATAAATCGTTGAATGATTACAAAAACTCAAACCTTAGTGAGGTCATCCAGATCGAATTGAAGAGGAAGCTTTATATGAACCGGAGGGAATTCCGAATCGTCGTAATCGTCCTCAGAATTGTTTTGTTGGTCACCGTTATCATTGTCCGTTTTGGAATTTCCATCTTCGGCCTCTGACTTTCTTCCTTTCGTTTCAGCTTTAGTCTCAGCCTTTTCGCCAAGGAGAGGCGATTCGGAGAGGCTTTGTGAGCTCTCCTTAACAGAATCGCGATCCTAAGAATAAAAGAAAAAAACATTTTTATAGTACGTTTACCAAAGGTAACTATCGTTTTCATTATATACGAAAATGTTCTATTCGACTAGAATATCAACATAAAATTTTTAATTCTTCGTGAATTTTTCAACTCAAACTGATTTTTCGTCGTTATAACTTCATTTGTATACACTTCATTTGTAAACAAAAAAAATTCATTGTGTCATTATATGCACAACAAAAAAAACAATTAATTAAAGCGAAAAAAATAAAGATAAGTAAATTTTTTCGAAGATTTAAAGAAATATTGAAGAAAATAATCGCCATAATTTGCAAGATTTGTTAATGTGGAAACGAAAAATGCTCTTTTCCCTTTTACAGGTTAACGACGTTGACGTATGTCGTTCGCGACACACTGAGAACGCGTTTCCGAGTGCCTTTATGGAATGAGATCACGGAAAAGTGAATACCGGGCGGAATGCGAAACTGGTGAGAGTTTCCGAGCGCTTCCGCAACTCGCAATCTGCAAATTTGCGATTCGCGGGATCGGGAAGAAATAAATCGCTTAGGGAGCAAGAGAGAAAAAAATGAATTCGACTCAGTCGATTCCCAAGGAACTTTTTATCTCGAATTGTTGCAATTAATCTTCGGGATGCGCACGGTCGATTTCCATCGAGCAAAATATACGAGACTCCCTATTCGGCCCTCCTCATTTCTCCGGCCAGAAGTTTGCACTGTTCAATTCGTGCACTGTAATCTCAGCGAGCACATCGAGAGTTCACTTTCTCTCCAAGACCTATAAGCACGCTCAACAGGAACTCCGATAGAAGCGGCAATCGTGTGTCGAATGCGCTTAGGAAATCGCGTCTCGTCTCAAATAAAGTGGCACGTCTGTCTCTTCTCTGTTAAATCTACACGTCCTTTTTCACCGATTCGCTCGTTACACGAATCTTCAACGAGAGCTTCAAAAAGCGAACGCATATTTCGCGCTGAGAAAATGAACAAAAATGTCGACGATTGTTGACGATTCACTTTTTTTGTTATTTTTAAAAAGTTTTCAATTCGCCTGTTACGGATATTTTAATTCCTAATACTGCGAACCGAGGCGGAAATAATTAAACGAACATGTCTAATAATCAGAAGAGTATTTTTTTCAGCAATGACAAATATAAAAAATGAACTATTTCATCGTCGTCCTTTATTCAAATTCGAATTGTTATCTATCAAGTCATCGATACACTTTCATTGAACTTATTCATCTAAAATACCTTTACTATATACACACCATAAATATCATATATGTTACTCATACGATATTCATGCCTTTTAAGTAACTATAGAAAATCAACGACAAAAATCTCTTTAATCTAGTCATCCTAAATACGAATCCAAATTTAAAAAATCAATTTATGGAAATAATTTTTTCTCTGAAGATTATTTAAATATAATATTTCGTTAATTTTGTCAAAAAAATCACTCTATATTACTGATGAACTCAATCTTGACCTGATACTGTCAACTGAAAATCGTTCCGGACAATAATGTTGCTCTATATTATATCCCAATTATTTTTCAATTTATGTTCCACTCGACTGTGCTCTAAATCTTGAATACACAAAGACATATTCACTCTAACAAGACTAAAAACATGTGTTTTGGCCCAAGAATTTTAATAATCTCGTTAATGGTGAAAATTTATTCACGATTATTTTTCGATTCATCATCCACGAGATAGTGATCGAGTTTACGAATAATTCACGAGTGAATTGAGTGTTTGAAAGAGCGAAGAAAAAGAAATCGTCCGAGATGAGGTTGCTAGATTGCTTTGGCATGAAATCGCCCGTACAAACTTTCCTTTCACTCAAGCGCGAAGCGGAGACTCCGATAGCAGCCTACTTGTAATATTATATGCAGCGCTCATCCTTCACTTTTGTGTATCGTATAGACGCGTCGTGAGGATTCCTGTTAATCTTCGTTAAAAAGAGAAAAAAACAATGTAAAAAATAAAAGTTCCCGTGCAGTCTGACCCGAGACGTTTCACATGTTTCTAGCTGAGATTTCAAATTTTCTTTTTGTTTCTTATCAACGAATCCTGATCTATGCGCTGTACAGCTAGAAAACTGGTTTCTCGTGCCGGTGACATTTTTCCTGGTTCATATTCAACTGACCTTGTATTCCGAATAAAAAAATAAGGATGTAGATTGAGGAATAAATTTATATAAAACAGAGCTACGAAATATTACGAAATAGTTTTTAAAATTTATTTTTATATGGTTTTTAATTGTGATTTGTTATTGAAATCTTATTCAATTCAAATCTTATTCTATAATTATTCGATGCGCAGTGGCGGATTTTTTCTGGAAAATTCTATCAATTTTTCAGTACTTGATTTTTTTATTCTGTTATAATGATTGTTTTTTTTTATTTTCACGTTATCAATACGATTCAATATTAAATTCCCATTTAATCACCGATTTTTGGATTAAAAATGTTTATCTGTTCAGTTTATATCATTCGCGATTTTATATCTGATTTTTTATGTGTATTAGTAAATTGTCTATTAAATAAAGAGATAATGCATTAAGTAGAACAACTGAAAGATGCAAGTGTGAGAAAATGTCAAACATCGAGTAGAAAAAAAATGTTGAATATCATGGTGGTAGGTGTGTTGAGAGCGTCGTAATTCCGCTGTTTTAGTTTACGTATCATTTGCAGGTAAGCACTGGCACAGCATGGATTGTGACAACTTTCTACTTCTCGCTTGACTCGCTATTGCTTTCGGAGCGATATTCCGCAGCTTTTACCAGGAACGAGGGAGGAAGAAAAAAAAAGTACAGGGAAAAAAGGTAAATCGCGAAACGTGCATTTTTGCTCCGAATATCAGCATTTGACGAAAAACTCAGAGCGATGAGAGCTCGTTCTGGCTCGTTGATCGGTCGTTATACGTAGCGCTCGTTACCGACGCGTCTCTCAAATCGCGCTTCTCATTGTGTACCTCGGAACGCAGTGACCGTAGTTACACGCTGACAATTGGAAAGTTTCCCGGCTGCGGAAAAAAGACGCGAAAAAAGGAACGAGAGTCGCGCTCTCTGATGGTACAGACTCTCCAGCTAATGCGGGGCTTGACGCATCGACGATGAGAAAAAAACAACGCAATTTGTTCACGCTATTAGCTTGCAAGAAATAATATTCTACTCAGGTCCGCAGCGGAAAACTTTGAAAAGTGCTAAAAAGTAAATATTATTTTTAAGCACGTCTCTTTTAGGACTTTTCGAAAAAAACGGTATTTATGAAATTTTATTATTTCATTTTATTCTATGTACTTCATTTTTTGTCTATAAATAATACAAATAATTGACAAAAATATGCGGATGGTTGGTTAATGAAAAACTGTATTTAGTAAATTTTTCTTCATTTATAATAATTCATTTTATTTAATTTATTTAAATTACCTAAATTTATTTTAAAAAATCAAAATATTTTAATAAAAATTGAGAAACCTCGAATATTACTTTAGATCGTACGAAGAGTGTTTTTTATTCATCTTTTGCGCTGACACACTTTTCTTTCACTGGAGATTGCAAAAATCGGTTACCTTTCCACCGCGCTTCGTATAAAAACGAAATGCTAAGTTTCAAAAAATTCGAACTGGAGTATCGTTTCTTCGTTCGTGGAATATGGTTTAAAACACGATGATGTTATGATGAAAAAAAGCGTGTTAAAAACACACACACGGAAAAAATGAAGCGATAAATAGTAGAATCGATATTATTGAAAACTTGAAAATTTCGTACACCTGAATTCATTTTAACTTTTCGATTCGAATTTCCAGAAAAGTCGACGTTACACTTTGTCGACGCACGATCTATTTTATTTTTAAACTTTTATGCTTTCGTTCTTCATCGTGTAAGGTAAACTCGTTATAACAAGGACGAGCCTCAAGAGGAAAATTTTTTTTCGAGATAAGTAATTGAATCGATAATATTAGAATGTTTTAATTTTCAGACACCTGAACTAATTTTAACTTCGATTAGAATTCTGAAAAATTTTACATGAAACTTTACAGCCACGATCTGTTTTTTATTTTTATTCTTTTACCAACGAATTCAAAGCAGAAACTCTCGGTGCTTCAACGTTTTCGTTCTTCATCGTCTCGTTTGGTAAATTTATTAGGAGGTCATCACGAGGAGAAAATCTTTCCGAGATTCGCGTCTATTTAATCCAAAGTTTTCAAACGCTCATCTGATTCGTCCATGTCGCGCAACGGTTCAACCCACTTTGACGCGAACGGTGTACGCGTATTTGATTTTTTTTCTAGCTCGCTCGTGCACACATCGACGAGGATAATAGCTCGTCCTCATTGTCAATTCATCGTGACTATTTTGGTCTATAGATCATAAACCTTTTTTCTCTCGCCAATCCGAAACGCAATTGGATAAAACGAAAGAAAAGACACTTATATTTTTCCAGGTTTCCTTTTGTCAACATATGTGTAAATATTTATAACAATACGTTTGTACACTTGTCTACACTTTTAGAAAGAATTTTTTTTTTTTTAAATATTTTATTGAAAGTGATGAGAAAATTCGTTATTTTCGCGTTATTCCAAAAATACTAGGAGTAACAATTGTTTGATTAAAAATATTGACGATCAGAATTCTTTGTACTTCATAAAATAGAAATATCAAAGAAATATCAAAGAAATATCAAAGAAATATCAAAGAAATATCAAAGAAATATCAAAGAAATATCAAAGAAATATCAAAGAAATATCAATGAAAATTCTCGCTTGAATATTTTTATCCGAAAGATGATTCAAATATATTAATTTTTGCTATAAATTTTAGCATTGGATGAAAAAATGATTAAAATAAGTGAAATTCTAATAGCGTTGTGACACGAAATGTCATAACATTTTTTTAATGTTACAAATATTTAACTTGAAAAGATCTATTTTTCAAATCACAATAAAAAGTCTTAATCGCAAACAGAACTTTTTGTAATTTGTATTAACCGCAATGGCATATTGTTCGTCGTTCAATCTTCATAAATCACTTCTCGACTTTTTACGTGGAATCCTTGATCGATCTTCTCGTAATACACGAAACAGGTTTTAACAGTGCACGATCGCATCACGTGGGCAAAAGTTTGAGGTTTGTGACTTGGAGCTTGCAATCGGTTTTACTTTTTTTCGTTCTAATATATATTTTAAAACTTGTGTTTTTTAGTAATGTGTGTATGAGTAGGGGGTAGTGGGGGGGGGGGGGGGGGGGGGGGGGGGGGGCAAAATGGGGTACCCAAAAATTTGGTCAAAATATACAATATATCAAATTTTGATAAAATTTAATATCAAATAGTTTTTTATTTGCTAAAAACATTGTATATGGTGATTTAAAAACACATTTAAACAAAAATTAAATCTAAAAATCGATTAACATAGCAGATCGAAAGAGAACATTTTTTTTGGTAATGAAACACATTTAAACAGAAATTAAAATAAATCATCAATAAATTACTTGAAATAAGACGTCAAAGCCAATAATAACTTAATAAAGTATGAAAAAAAAAAATTTCGTACTTTTTGGAGAGGTACTCCATTTTGACCGCTGAAAAAAGTTTTTTCTCATCCAAATTTTATTTCAGCTAGAAATTTTATTTTTTTCCTTTAATTGTGATTAAAAAATAAAAGATTCAGCATATTAAAACCCTTGGAATCGGAAATTTTTCTTGAGTACCCCCTTTGCCCCCCCCCCCCCCCCCCCCATATCTGAGTAATTTTTATCATTTCATTTTTCAATTTTGATTATAATTTATATTCCAGCGTAAATTTTCATTGTAATTTCTATATACAAAATTATTTTATCAGGTTATTCATTATATTAAATTTCATTTCAAAGTTGTACGAAATCGAGAATAAATTTTGCAAAGCGATGAAGAAGCGGTATGTACCTTTCAACTTCGATATCTATTTCCGGTGAAGCGAATTACGTGAGTATAGAAAGTAAGATCAACTTACGCGGGACATGAAGAGCGGATATTTGATCTGACGGGAACTGTTTGTAAATTCAAACGACATAGGATTCAAGAATTCTATTAACCACTCTGGCCTTTCGCCAAGAGCAATCGCAATGTTTTTTCATCTTCCTTAAAACTAACATTGAAAACACACAAAATATATTCTCTCCAATTATCAATATTTACAACTTTTCTTAATATGCTCATCAATTACATTATCATTAATGAATTTTATATTAATTCAAAAAAATTTATCTAATGCAAATATTATATTTCATTTCAGGTTCGTTTTTTAAAAATCGTTAGTTTAAATATATTATATTATTATTTGTAATGGTCAAGAGTCGCTATTGAATAAAATTTTGGAATCAGAACGCGCCGGCCACTATTGCGGTATACAATTAATTCCGCTTCAAGTTCTTTTTTTTCATTTTGAACTACTTACTTGAATCAAGGCTTCAGGCTGCAAAGGCTTGATATATTCGTTCTGCGGCTGCTGAAGATTCATCTGAACTCGCATCGCCGCTATGGACTCCGGACTGCAAGATGCCCGGGCTTGAAGCCAGGCCGAAGCCAAAATGAAACTTCCGATTATCACGGAAATGACTATCAAGGTCGTCGCGATTATACTCGCGATTTGTACGGATGTACTTCTCACATTTGGCCTCGAGTACGCCTGAAAAAGAAAAAAATTGTCAAAAAACTATTTAATCGTTGTTTTATAAATCAAACTTTCCATCAAATGGCTATCCATGAAAAAATTGAAGAAAAAAAGAAAAACTCCTGAGAACGAGAGAGTTTTTTTTTTGTTTTTGTAACTTTCTTTTCGTAGTTTAAAATTTATTTGTTCATGTAAAAGTTCCTTTTATTGCCTGGCGATTTCAATGTATTTTTATTTCAAAGTATAGATGAAGTTTTGGAGAAAAATTTCCGATTATGGAAAACACTAAACCCGAATATTTTTAACGAGAGTCAACGAAACGTGGGAAGAGCTTCTTTGAAGAACTGTATTGGAAGATCCATTATCACAATTTCGTGTATACTCGACGCGAGAGTGAAAATATACGCGCGGTGAAAGTTCTCGATTACTTTTTAACCATGCACGTAAGAAATACACTTGGGCATCGTTTGCAACACGAATAATACCAAGACTCGGTTTTTCTCATTTTGATCCGACAGTTTTTAGAGAAACAATATAAAAAATTAATGAAATATCTCATCAAGTAATCACAAAAGTGAAATAATATGAAACAAAGTACATTAAATTTTTATCCAACACAGTAAGATTTTCCATTTTTTATCCAGTTGTCGTCGCGATGATTATAAGATTTTTTGAAAAAAGTGAAGAAATTATGAAAATTTCGCAACAAAACGTACGTTTTTTATTTGTGTCATGAAAACTGTGTTTTTTTATTTTTTTTATAAAACGGGAATTTGATACGTTAAATTTGTTTGAAAATTCGAGAAAAAATGATTTTTCTACTTGAAAAGAACTTTCCAGCCAGATAAAAATAACAGGAAAGAATTGCTCAGAAAACGTAATACGTGCGATTTTTATGGAAAACGCGGTATCAAATCAGATCTTCGCGTAGAAGAACGTATAATCGTTCTCGGGGAACGTGATTAATCTCTCGAGGATGAAGAGACTGCTAAGGAGAAGATTGTGTCATTTTGCCTGAATGCTTACAAGGTTTTGAAAAAATAAAAAAAATAATGAAAAAAAAAATCACCAGAGAGAGAATACCGTATGAAAATCGTCTCTCGGTGTTTTACACGATATCGCACGCGGCTTAGAAATTTCTCAAGTACGACCGAACACATTCGTACCAGCTTCACGCTTGGTACCCAACCGAGTCGAGGTCTCTCCCTCTTCGAGTAAAAATTCGTTATTCTTGCTGTACATGCATTCTCGTCGTTTCCTTCGTTATCCTCGTCGATCGCGTCTCTTCGTCGCGTTTATTCTTCCGGTTCTTATCAAATTTTCTGCACTATCGGGTTATCAGGAAGTAAATTATGACAAAAAAGAATTTTCGTATAGGATTAAAATTCGTATTAACACGTTTTTCAATTTTTACTCAATAAAAATATTGTTTCATTTTTATTAACATTTTTTCAAACGAATTTGAAGTTGACACAAAATGTTCTCACATTTCAACGATGTCTTATCTTTTTTTTTCAAGAATATTTATCTCTTTTCGAGGAAAAATGGAAATACATTTTTTATGTTCAACAAAGTTCAGCGGAGTCAAGATAAACGAGCAAAAAAAGAGGCGGTTCGTTTCTCAAGCATTTTAGTTAGATGTTTCATTCAGTAAAACGTGAATGTAATTAGATTTGTGCGTGTTCTAAGAACGATGCAAAATCGATTTTTATCTTACAAATACCGGAATTGTTAAATATTATCGTATAGAATAGAATCAAAAGAAAGGAAGTTATCAAAAGAAAGTTATAAAATCTGGATAAAAAAAATGAAAAGTTGAATAAAATAAAACAAATAAAATATTGAAATATTAAATCTGAAATCAGTAGTCAAATTATCGAAAGTCGACTTTCGAAAACCGTTGAAAAATCTTTATCATTTTCGTAAATTCGAGTGAAAACGAATGCACGTTTGTAGACCGATTGCTTTAACGTATGACCATTACTTTGTCCGGTCTGTTGAATGCGAATAGAAATCGAGATTCGCGCGTGATCCCACGTGATCGATAAAAAAAATCATTTAATGATTTCATTACTCAGATTAATAAAATGTATTAAGAACTCAATTACACTCGAACACTCCTTGAGTCTGGATTCCGTGCGCAGTGGCATTTAACATATATTTTAATCATTGAACATAATTTATTTTTTCACAACGATGTACTGAAATTCTCACGTTCAAGCTTATAACGACGTTTGTGGAATGAAAATAAACGTGACATATATCTTTTTTTTAAATAAAAATTATGTTAAATCGATTATATAAACGAGTTCGCAATAAAGTTGGTAAGCGAAAATTGAAAAAAAAATTCTATGATGAAAAAAATAAAAGAAGAATTTTTTTCATTCTTTACAATGAAAGTTTCGAGCCGATCATATTTAAAAGTGTGTTTACTATATTTATTTTGAATGATATGTTTATTATTTTGTCCAACAAAAATGTAAAAACTTGTTTTTCATTTTGTCCACTATTTCGCAACGACAATTTCTTCCGAGTGCCCGAAATTCAGACAACTTTTCTTCATTTCTCAATCGAAAAAGCAAAATGAAATTTTTCAATTGTATTTTATTTATATTTAATTTCATTGTGTCATTCATAAAAATGGATTACGTGAATTTATATAAAAATGTGTCTTCGCATCAGGAATTGTAAGCTACCAGTGTTCCGAAAAAAGAAATTTTCAAACAGAGCAAGCAAAAAATCTTGCAACGTCGCAAAAATCGTCTGAAGTATCGAGTCAGCGTGATTGCAAAAAAAGGAAAACACAAAACATGGATAAATTCGTCCAATCCAATTCTTAAGTTCTCAGTTCAGCAGAATATTTTGTCACCTGAAACTAACAAATAATTTTTCAAAAACTTGTGTAAGAAGAAATTGTTCTCCACTCTCGAGCTCCAGAGAATACTTTTTAAGAATTATTTTTTCTTTCCTTATTCCTTGAACTATAAAATTCATATTTTTTTTGCAAATTAATATTTTGACGTTTCTGGGCCCGCATTAAGCTCTCTTTGACCGAGTTAGTAAGAAGTGTGTCGTTTGAAATTGTCGAGAAAGTTCCGTGTGCAATTTACTCTATAACTCTATAGCCTCAGGTGAGAAAAAATAAACAATAAAAAAAAACAAGACTACAAAAACAACCCTGAAATTTGCGTAAAAAATACAAGAGGAAATAAACTTTTTACAGATCGGTAAAATCTTGTTTATCATTGAGATAAAATGTCTAATTATTGTGTCGTAATTAAGGTAAATTAATTGTAATCATCGCCACGACAAAGGCAAGCGAGTACAATAGAATTGGCGATAGTGACAATGGACTTGCAGTCAGCCGCGAAAAAGTCCTCAAAAGAACCGTTATTTTTCGTATCTATCCATTTTTTATTTCTCTGCTCATAATTAAGCCCCATAATGGTTATGAATAGATTTCCTATTTTTCTTTTTCATCCTTTACGATATATTCCTCTCGCGGCACCAATTCTTGAAAATCGTCATTTGTTGCAACTTTTCATAAGAGAGCCCGCGTTAAATATCGCGATTTTCAACAACGTTTTTTTCGATTTTTCAGTCGATACAGGATTAACTTTTGAATTTTTAGTGCACATGCTGTTCCTCAGTCAATTTGCAACAACTTTTCTTAGAAAACTTGAACGCTCAGTCCACTTGAAGTGTAAGAAAAACGAGGTACGAAATTTCGATCCCTCGATCAGCGATAGGACTGCCTTCATAAAATTGTTTAAATTAACTCGATTTTTATTATCAATGTGAAGATTTGTTTACAACATATTTGTTAGTTCAATTCGATTACGTGAGTAAAATATTGTAATGTTTTATCAAATATTGTTTTCCATGATGAGCAAATTATAATTTGTGTTTGTCTTTGTTCTAACAAGATGGAAATTTCAAGTCGTTAATTATTATGTAAAGAATTTTGCTTATTTTCAGGCTGGAAAATGGAATTTTCGTTTGCGGCCCCTCAGCTTCGCTTCGGAGCGAATATGCGTTGGAGCGAAGATGAGAAACAGTCACTAGACGGTATTAGCTAAGACGACGAAGCGAAGCTAGCTCGAAGGCAATAAACCACAGAAATTAATATTCTCGACGTAGTTACTTTCTCACGAGAGGATAGAGCACGTCGTACAATTTTCACAAGACTGAAATGCGAAAATAAAGCTCATCGCCGTTGAGGTTTCTCAGACCAAGATTTTTTATCACAAAGAAAAAATTCACAATTTTGGTTATGTCTAATAAATTCAAAAAATTATTTTTCTTATTTTGCGACTTCATGATAATAAATTCAAAATAATAAATTCAAAAAATTATTTTTCTTATTTTGCCACTTCATGAACATTTTAGTTATATCTTTTTGCTTTCTGAATTACAAAGGTTCTCTTTCTTTACAAAATAATCGAGAATCATTCAATCTCTCTAAATATATTCTTCTCATTATCAGTTTCTTAAATTCTTTATTGTTGCAATTTTTCTATCTTTGTTTACAGGTTACTGTTTCCTTTTTTCTTCCTGATGTAAATTAAAACGTTCTTCTCCTCATTAAAACAGCAATTACTTATTTATATTCGATTTTATCTTTCGTCGGTATTTTTTTTATCTTTCTCTTTTTCAATTTTATCCTTTCCAATATCCTTGAAATCTCATTTTTATTCAAAAAAGAACAGAGATACGTATTTTTTGGGTCAATATGACAATTAAAAAGTTATTTTGTTGTCTCTCTCGCTCTGTGTTTATTTTTTCAATTTTTATCCTTTCAGATATTCTCTTTATCCTTTTCGCATCGATCTTCCTTCAACTCGTCCAGAATATTTATCCACCGAGAATAGAATCTGCGAGCGAAGCGCGGGAAGCTGCACACACGACTCGAAATGACCTCAATGCGGATGGACGAGGCTCTCCGATGCGAGCACAAAACGAGTGTAAGCAAGGAATAAGGCTCGGGTGAGAGGCCTCCAGTGAGAAAAATAGTAGGCCATCCGCACACGCACGGTTCTTCCAATCCTCATCTCGTCCCAACAACAACAACGGACAATAAACGAACGTAAATCAGACTCTGTTGCCATGCGGAATTGTCACAGGACTTCACCTTTTTTTTCATCTCCAATTTTTAACGAATTACGAAGAACAGAAATTACTCGCGGTCGATCGTTCACCCACGTCCTTTCATTATCTTTTTTCTTTTTTTTTTTTTGTTATTGTGAAATTGGAAGAACCGCTGCTCATTGCCCGTTACCAAAGTTTCGTCATTTTAAACAAAACCTTTCGTTTTAGTATGAAATTTTTTAAATTGAGGCTTAGAACTCTTTTTTGTCGCGATTAATAAAATCGGACATCAATACCATTCAATATGTACTTCACTCCATACTAAATTTGAGGAATAAACTATATTTTCTTCAATTATAGAAATTGAGATTTTTATATACGGTTTTTTTGCCGTTTAATTGCTCGTCAATAAAAAATTGATAAATTAATGTATTCTTGACTAAGTTCTTGAAACAAAAATCGATAAAAATGAATTTCTGAAAAATGACAAATTCTAAAAATTAAAAAAAAAATTTCTGTATCTGGAAAAAGAAATTTGTCCCTGAGAAATTTAAACAACTGACATACTTATACCGTAATTGTCTTTTTTCACTAAACACGTCAACGAGACTTGAAACATAATACTTATTTATTTTTATCCATTTCATATACTGAAATAGAAAATTTTATCTGTCCTATAACCCGTAATTTATGATCCATATCACCTCTGGCAATTCACAGCACTCGCGAGCCATTTTTTCAATTCAAGAAAAAAAGAAAAAAAAAAGCTTGCGCCATTATAATATCCGTGTTGATTTTTTTTAAGACCACTCTCTTCCTCTCGACTTTCTATTTCATTGTTACAATCGTATCGTCTATCGTAAATTGACTAAAACTTCGACAGGATATGACAGAACGAGAGAAATCAAAAAATTACACGTTGTGTGATAATTTTTTTTACGTTCGTTTTTTCATATAAAATTTTTTCTCGGTAATTTGTTTAATGTTATCTTTTAATATCAATATTTTTTCATTCCGCATTCGTAGGATTCAAGTAAGAAGTAATTATTGTTTATGGTTAAGAATTTCTCTCGGTGCATACAAAAGTCTTTTCCTCCCGGTGCAACGTCGAGTCGTCGCCGCATGAAGTTTCGTAATAAAAGATCTCGCGGCGACTCGTCGCTGCATTATTCAATCTTTTTGCTAAATTTTCTATTTGCTTACGTAACTCTGCTATTGGAAATCTTCGACGCGGAAATTTCGAATCTCTTTGAAGTTTGCAATCTCTTTGAAGATTCTTCACAATATAATTTTTGGAATTTATTTTTCTTAAAAGGGATGAAAAATCGTCTTTTGACATGATGAGTTTGATTTTTAATCGGATCTGGCATAAGTTTGTGCGTACAAAGTATTGCATGGAAAGCGAATTCACGAAAAGAGATCGAAAACAAAGTTCGTGTTTACTATAATTTGAAAAATCAGAAAGAAAGATAAATTTTATAGTTGTTTCTCATTTTTTTAAATTTACGAAATTGAATTTTATTTATTTAAACGAGATCAGGATTATAGGCCAACACATTTGTTTAAAAAAATCCGTATCTGAATAATAATAATTATTATCATTGATATTGATAATGCTTTTTTTAAATTGTATGTTTAAACACTATCATTGTTAAAATTTTTTACAGTTCGTTATTTTTATTAATACGAGATAAAAATGATGTGAGGCATAAAAAAATTTGTAGCCGAGAAGGGAATTTCGTATACGAAGGAAAAAGAGAAGTTCGTGCTTCAATGATGATTCAATCTACCAAAAAACAGCATAGATGCTGTAAAAAAAGGAGGCAAGTACATTTACGGGATTATACTCCAAGCTGTAGTAGAAAATATGTTTTAATGCTTGAATCGATTTCACTAATATAATT
>JAPYYX010003490.1:0-10751 GCA_030522605.1 Cremastinae sp. B BG-2022a | reverse complement strand
ACCGGCGATACCTCACGGTATCTGGCGCCCAACGCTCTCTCGAGCATCTCGAGCTCATAACAACAGTTCCGGGCACGTGACATTAAAAGTCCCGTCACACTACATGGTGGAACCTTCTAAAATTCGGCACACAAATGCAGGTGATATCAAAGAATATTTAAGAACAATGTCAACAAAACTCTAAGAACAAAAAGGACAGAACTACCCTAAGGATTTTATTCGTTTTAGTGTGTATTTTTCTAAAAAAATCGTTGATTAATCGGGCTGTAGTCTATTTTATCTGGAAAGTCGTCTATTCGGCGTTAAATTCTCTATGTATATATAGTATGTATGTACGTTCAGCGAGTCTCGAGTTGGACGAAAGTGGCAAAGCGTCTAGATCTCCGGTGTTTCGGGCTTTTGCAGCCCTGAGAGACATTTCCGCAGACCGGATATCGGCTATCAATGGGCCGAGCGTAGACACAATTTCGTTTTGACGGATACTGGGACGATACATGCAAAGTCGACCAATAGAAGTCGATAACCTATTTCTTCGTAATTTTGTATTCTAGCTAGATTCGATATCCTCTGTTTTGAGCTTGGAATTTTTGTCACATCAAGGAATATTTTACTAGATATTTAATGGAAAAATTTGCTAGGAAGAATGGCGGATAGATATAATTTTTAATGGAAATTCACTTATTGCTATCGAACCCACTATTTACAAAATCTGTAGTCATTTTCTACTCCTAAATTCGCAAGAAAAGTTTTCTGTGAAGAAAATTTAATGTACATATATGTACCCGATTGGCATCCTATCAAATGGTGGACCGGAAAAAAACAAGAGTCTGGGTCTCTGAGATGACTTGGAATTTTTCGACTTGTTATAAGAGTGGGGCAACGCTTTTTTATTTTCAAGAAATGAAAATTAATTGATATTTGTTGATGACGTAGTTTTTCAAAAACAAATTCGAAAAATGTTGAAGATTTCGTTATATCAGTTGAAAAATTTATTGTTTTGATGTTAAGTGACAATAATGTCGTTCAAAATATACGTTTGTTGTTGAATTTTCTTTTTAAGAGTCTTTCATCCCAACAGATGGTTTGATGTCCAACAGTTTTGACTTTTTTTTCCTGATCATGCTTGTTCTATAGATGAATGTGTCGAGAAAATGAGAAAGCGACATATACGAAGTCATGATTCTAATTCGAACTTTCAGGCGAAGAGACTGGTAGAATGAGTGATGAACGCATACATCAGCTGCCTCAGTAGTTCATATTTAATATGTTCCGGCAGTGAAACGTGCCAGTGCTGTACTAGATGAGACTCATTTTCACTGTGTAGCTCTTTCTGTGTATACACAGAAATAATATACTGTCGGATTTCATTGCTCTTAGACTGAAACAAACCACTGCTAAATCCCTGAAATTGATTTCTACTAACACTATTCAAATTAAATCCTCTCCCTTACAACCAATTTATATAGTTGCATCCAAACGTCAATTTTTTTATTTCCTTTATTATTTTAAGGAGTAAATATTCAGAACTATAAAAATTAACCATTTTTTTCTTATTCCGCGATAGAGTTGTCTTTCAGTATGAGAAAACTGAAATGCAATTAAGGTGGTTGGATACACAGTCAGCATACTCAGTGTTATAATCATAGGAATTTTAAAAATGGCAAGAATTTCATGCAATTTGGCCAGTATGTTCTTCAAGATCGAAAACCAAGAAAAACCATTTTTTCAAATTTTTCTCCCGCCAGGTTTTCCAGTAATTTATCTTTTAAATTTACGTGTACAAGTATAGCGTTCACGTATATTATAAAAATTGGAAAAATAAAAAATTTAATCAAACATACATAATTCCTTATTTATTTCACTAATTTTGACAATTTAATTGGCAAGGGACTATATAAAACTTATGAGCTTATACTCCGCAAATGTTTCCTTTCAAGTGCGTGAAAAATATATAACTTTTATATACACAAAAGAAACATAAAAACGAATGTGGAACAACAGACTAACCTATATTAAAATATGATAAATTTCTACCATATGCCGATTTTAATGAAGTCGATCGATGCTAAATTCGACGATTTTAAAATTAATTTTCCCAATGAAAAACGAAGCTACCATGCATGATTTCATTATATTTTGTAATTTCTTTTTTTTTTGCCATCTCACGTTATAGTCTTGTTCTTCGTGGTTAATGCTCGGAAAAAACGAGGTAATTCGCGTGCCGCATTGCGTGCATGGCGAAAACCCCTTCGATGTGTGTCAGAACGGCAATTTTTTTTCTACTTCTGTTCATGATATGCATTTGGAGCCGTTCTGCAGAATACCTGAACGATAAGAGAGTTAAAAGATGGAGAAAAAAACAGTCAGAGATTTTCTACACGTTGAAAACCAAAAACACCAGCATCTTAAAAACTTCAGAATTTTAAATAAACTCGAATGTCCTTACTCTAATGGTACAGTCATGCATTGCCAAAGAATGAAAAGAAAACTGTTACGCAATTTCAAGATCTTTCCGTATACATATATTTGCAGTAAGATTGATTTTTTTCGGATTTTTTGCCACTACTTGAAGTAGACAGGACACTACATCTAGTAGACAGGCAAAATAGAGGCCTTTTTTGAATATTTTTTTCGGAGATGGACAAACGAATGAGATCGTTACTCACAAAGATTGTCATATGTGTATTGAAGTATATAGTTTTTCTAACTCTTTTTAAACAAAATTGACGGCGGACACTCGATGAAGATAGAAGAAGTAGCGCATCATTTTTTAATCTGCACGTAGGGCCAATTAAAAAATTATTTCATCAACGAATTAGATTTATCAGAATATATAAAGAATCGTGGGAAAGACTCGAGGCAAGTATATTTTTAAAAAAATCAATTAAAAAATATCAAAATCGGACGAGCGAGCTCATTAATAAAACTGGATAATAAAATGGTTAAGAAAACTTTCTTAACATGTAGAATTATCCACTCAAAGAAGACATAATAATGATAAAATATATAATAACAATAAAATGACCAATGAATTGAAATTTTTTAATTAAAAAAAATATTTTTATGGTTATAAAATGGCATCAATAGAATCTTTGCAAAAATAAGTCAAATACTCGCAAAAACAGCATCAAGGTGGTGTAAAAAAGGAGGCAAGTACATTTTTTCATAGTATTATGGTAAACAGTAAAGAGATTGCCGTAACATGATAAATCTGCTAAATAAATCCGTACGGTGGTATGGTTTGATATTATAAGAATTTGTAATATGGAATATACAAGTTTTGGGTTTGCGTTCAGATACAGAAGTGGGCTGGGTGAAGTATTTTAATAACGCAATAACCCTAATTTTTAGGCTTGTATATAGATATATGTAGTTAGTTCCTATCTAACGTCGTCATTTTAACCATAACCATTCTTTGAGCAATCACAATCGCGTGACCACCTAAATTTCGTAAATTACGGATCTATCAATTGATAAAGGAATTGTCGTGAAAAAAAATTGGACCGTATCGCCATTCTTTGGATGATCGAAAAAAATGTATAACCGCGCTCTTGTGAACTGAAATTTTCAATATTGAGCGAGACATCTGTAGAGAAAAAATTTCACATGCGCCGACCCCGCGCTGTGCTGTGTCGTGTGAGCTGGGTCGCATGTCACGTGTTCGCGAGAATAGCTTTTCTTTATCCGGTACAATATTTTTGAGTCGTCTTAAATAATTACTCTTTGGCCCTTCCTGGCCTCGTTAAAGACTTGATTTGTGAAAAAAGCCATCTTTATTTTCCGAAAAAAAACGTAATGTAGAGTTGCAAACAGCGATCTTGCTGTTTTCCTATTGAAAATGTTTGAATTTTATTCCAATTAAGAAATTTTGGAGATGGATAATTATTTTCGTATTTGAAAAAGAAAATAGCTGGCGAGTAATTTAACAAGCGAGTAATTTACAGTATCAATTAATGTTTTTGCAAATGTATAAATCTATAAGGTAAATTTATAGATTTGGAATTGGAAGATATAATTTGTTCGTAGATATAATTCGTTGAAGATAAATTGTTCGTATTTTAATTGGTGAAAATATTTTGATTTGCGAATGGCGTTAATTTTTTTATTCGAGTATTTGAGTTTGGAATTTTTTATTACATTGATTATTTTAGGAATTTTGAACAGTGGGGAACCTTTTATAGAAAAATTATCCCCGACGTCTTCAGACTAAAGCTAGAGGAGGAAGTCCTCTTCTCCGTGCATTATGACGAAAAGTGTGTCATAAAATCAATATTTAAAAGAAAAAGATGTAACAGAAAAATTTAAACCGACCCCGTTCACCCTTTGAGTTCTACCACTCTAAATATCAGATTCAATTCTCTTTTTTATAACTTCGGTGTGTCCCTCCGCCAAAATCTTCTAACTCGTTATAACATAATAACTTATTTACGATAACGATGAGAAGATTATACAGCGGTCAGAGTAAAACGTCGAAAAGCTCATTGCTATGACCGCGAGTCAGAGAATCTCGCTACAGTTAAGTTATTACCTAACTGTAAATAAACCTCCGTGCCAATTCAATCGGTTATGTTTGTTCTGGCTTTTTTTTGAAATTGTCAAATTGCAATAAAAATCACCTCCAGCTCAGCATTTACTCGTCAGTCAATAAGATTTAAGTGGGCACTCCCCATGCATGTATTGGCCACACTTGATGCAGATTAACTTGTGGGCCCGCCAAAACTCTACATGGACCACGGTGAAGAACAATTCGAAGAGGTTTAAACGAAAGGAAGAAAGAGAGAAAAAGAGAACAGGAAGACGCACAGGCACGTTCTGTTGGTAGAAGCAAAAAAAAATCAATACTCGCCGGTGGCTCGTGGTAGCCTGAAGAGTTTCCTCGCTTACTCGACTACTTTATCCTCTCCTCACCTTTGCTCTCTCCCATTCGTGATAAAATATTGACACTCTCATGTATACTTGATTATTTATTTACTTATTTTATCCCGAGGGTACGAGCTCGACGTATTTTTTCTTAGTAAAACAGATCCAATAAATACTGTTTAATTTTAAAAAATGAAAATAATTTTTTTTGACCTTGGCAATTTTATATTCACATCATACACAATTTAATACTGCATTGTATTAGGTTCAAAGACTTAAGAAATCATATAAAAAATGTTATGTTAGAAATTGTTTCTATAAGTAACACGAGACATATTTTATTGTAAAGCAAACAAAAAGAAGGAAGCAAAAAATTTTTTTTAATTTAAAAAAAAATTTTAATCCAACGAAAAATTATTGATTTTTGTTCATTTTTTAAATCAAAAGTTTGTTCTAAATGGAAATTTATCTATTCGTTAATTTGATATGATGAAACAACTACTTAATAACAATTTTTACTTTCATAATTTAAAATTTTATTTTTTGATTTTTGATTGGGCAAATGTTTGGAGACCATTTCTGTGAAATTTCAAAGTGAATTTTTTTGAATTTTTCATATCGATCAAATATGTAATAAATATAGGTACATAATCCGGTGGGGGAAGCTAATTTTTCGCACCCAGAAATTATTTATGAGCAAAAACTGCACCATTTTTTAATCCGTTTGTACTTTAAATTTCTTCATGATTCAAACGCCTCCGTTTTTCGGTTTCTTTGATGGTAACTGGAATTTTAATGATTTTCACTTAAAGATTAGTAAAATTTGACAAGAGCTCGTCACACCTAACCTATCTTATAATACCAATTGTGACATTTAATAATAAGAAAATACAATAATTTAATGAAAATTCAATAATTTGTGGATCGTAATAATTATAAATCTCTCTATGTTGGATGATTGATTCGAATTGATCGTCATTCACCACGCTAGAGCGCGAATTCGGGCTATTATACGAATCTGAAAATAAAGAAATCATGCGAAACCGGCCTTCAAGTTTTAATTACCAGACAAATTCTTCAATAATACTTTGATACTTTGGGAAACACCTTTGATAAAATTATCATCATGGAAATGTCATGCGACTTTATCGTTTTCATCGTTGAACGACTCAAAAGAAGCGAATGAGGTGTATATGTATTTGAAAAAAATGAACTAAAGGACAGAATGAAAGTCGGACAACACCTCCGGCTAACTTGGTGACAGTTGCCAGGCTTGGAAGGGGGTTCCACATTCAAGACGAAGCAATCGATCGCTTTTGCGCATCATCAACGCAGCACAATCGTACGTATATAAAACAGAGACGGAAGAAGAGAACGTTAGTTTTGTAGACTAGAAAAAGATAGAGCTTCCAAGAGGCAAACCTTCATAGCGGAACGAAGAGCTCAAAGTATACAAGTGTACCAAACTTGTGACCTACGCTACTCAGTATCGGGACCTTCGCACTCGACTCTTTTCTCTGATTGCAACCATTCCTGCGTATAAATATATTCCCCTTATTTTCATCCCCATAAATCAGGACCTTCAGGTTTGGGCTTAAGGGGATTTTTTCGTCAGCATTTTGTAAATAAAATTGAGAAACACCGGAATCACCCAATCTTACTGTAAGTATACACGGCACCGTTTTGACGATCTTCATAATCCTGAAGTTGTTTATTGAGGCATATAGTCTCACCCTCATATTATTATTATTGTATCGAAAAATCATTAATATCCGAAATTCAAGATGAAAAATCATTATTACCAATATCAAAATAAGTAAGAATCTACATTATCGATTTTGATAGGCGTTATCACGAGAAATCGATAATATAGATCACTAATCGATTATTTATGAAATAGATTGTATATTTTGAGTTCGACATTTTCACAACAAAAGGACACCGCTCTCTCAAACTTTCGCGCAAACGGAAAAACGCAAGATGTAAATAAATTACGTAGAATTTACTGTATCGATAGTTGTTCTGAACTACTCGTCTTCTTCGAATCATTCTTGAATGTGACGTTGGACTAATAGAAAAAAGCTGATACTTGACTTTAGCGCAAGCGAGCAATAAGAGAGCTCTGGACTTGTAGTTCGAAATAGCATTCAAGAAAATCTTGCAAAATTTACTCTTATTAGAAACTTGGCGTTAATACTTTATCTTGGCGCAAGCGGACAATAGGAAAATTCCAAGTTTTGAATTGAGTTCTTTGAGCAAGATATATCTCTTTGAACCAGTCTTATTAGAGATTCGGCGTTAATACTTGATTTTAGCGCAAGCGGACAATAAGAAAATTCCGGATCTTGAATTGACTGGGAAAAGGAGATATTTTTTTATAAAGAAGAAGAACGAACTAACAATAAATAAAAATTTTCAGAGAATTGGACGAGGGAAATATCATCAGGAATTCTGACGTGAGTAGCTGTTCAGGAAACTGAGCAGTGGAGAAGGGTCAGATTCACCGGAATACTGCGTTTAGAAATTGCAACGACGAAACTGAAAAAAACGCTTAGATACACACAATTGTATGGTTAGGGATAAAGAAATAAATCAGTTTATAAAAGATTAAGAAATCTGTTTCGCCTATTATTTAATCGTGTCCCGAATCCTCACTATAAATTTAAGTGTAACGATTCTGACTACGCTACACTATACATATCTTTTTTATCATTACTTGGCATATAGATGAATGGTTTGAATGGATCCAGCGAACGAGGAGCGAGGATGCGAGAGAGCCCGGAACACCTCGAGCAGAGCGGAGAAAATTATATTGCAAACCGTGAGTACAAATTCGGTTCTCGGGTAATAAGGAATTGAAAATGATTAAGAATCGTGTTTTCGAATAGTTCTTAGTTCTGTGTCGTCAACGTATTTCATGCCTTATTAGAACGACGTATTTCCTCGTCGAGCTTCGCTACGAGTTCGCGATGGTTTGAATCTCCTTGTAATTGATCGAAGACATTGGAATCGAGTATGTTTCTTAATCGAGCGTGGGCGAGAATAGTTTTTCTACTTCTCCGTATGCGACTTTTTCTTCCCGTCGTCCAATTCGGGAAATGCGTACATTATAATAAGCATTTTGAGAATAGATTGATTATAGTATTTTGAGTGATTGGAATATGATTTGGCGAACCTGGCAATATTTGAGATCAATGATAGAGATTTGCGATTGATGAATGTTATTTATAACCTTGAAAGTCTTTCATTCAGTTTTGCGATGAAGAAAAGATATACGACTAAAAATTTTGATCCGGCAGCCTTAAATCCGGTATGACCTTTTTTAGGCTACGATACGGCGTAACAAGTTATGGAGCCGGAGTGAAACTTGATTAGGGCCTAGTCGAGCTGTAAATAATAATCCTGTAACACAGCGTTCTGGATTTGCCCCTGACCATGCCATATAAAGATACTCGGCGTACTATGGTAATGTGATTACCGGGTGTGAGCCTGAAACGGCGGAAGGAAAAAATCTTGATCTCAGCCGCGTTACAGAATGCCGGATTCACTTTTGATACGGCCGCAACACGGTGTAATTAACATGGCCGTACCACGTACTGTCGAAGTAAAAACGTTACGATATTGTAAATCTTTACTGCGGCCTTAACCCATTAACGACCAAGATCGTCGATTTTATACTATTTTTTTTAACCAAAATTTTGTGTACATAAAAAAATAATAAAAAAACCGGAGGTTTGTTTCTTTATGTTTTCGGGTGTGCTGTAAAAGAATCCGGCCTCAGAATTTGTCTATTTTGATCTCAAAATTAGTTATGGCTGTTTTTTTTATGAAAAAGAAGGAAAAAAATTGTCATTTTCAAAATTTATGATTTTTTTCATATATAAAAAACGGTAAAATCGGGAATCCGGTTCAACCATCGGTGCACGCATATACTCAAGTTTAACAGGAAATTTTTGTATTTGCATGCTAATTTTTTTTCTATAAAAATGGCGGCTAAAATGCAAACAATTCCCGAAAATATGCGTTTTTTGTCATTGTTTCTTGTTTAGCTGAATATCTAAAGTTTTTTATTAGATAAAGTGATAATAACCATGGTCCCTAATGATTTTCAATGCATGGTCAAATTTTCAAAATGGCGGATCCAATTTGGCGACCAAAAAATGGCTAAAATTGAGTTATTTTCGGGATTTTTCAACGGATTATTGCATTTTTATGCACATTTCATGTGTATATTTCATATTTTTTGTATATGTAAACGAAATTAGATCCAAAATGCCGAATTCAATATGGCAATCGAAGTATGTATGCTATTTTTTCTGACAATGTGCTATTTTTTGAAGAAAAAATAATCCACGTTATTCTGCTTTCATCAAAGAATAACGCGATTATCTTTATCCTCTGAAATATTAACAATATCTGAGAAATTAGTAACAAATTCGTTTTTTAACTATCTCTTTAGCACTCGCCTGAGTGAAACATGACCATAAAATAAAATATCTTTTTCCTATAGTTACATGCCCATGCCAATTGATTTTTTCTAACTTTTCGCATTTCTATCACAATATACGATTGAATCATCCAGTGGATCATTTTTCATTTGAGAAGAGATTTTTTTTACATGTGCACAAATAACGTGCCAAAATTTCAGAGATTCTTTGATTTTTTCCAAAATAGTTACACTCTTAACTCTGAATGTACAAACAAATTTTATGTACATTTTTGCGCCGTCTAAAATCAGTTAAAAAATAAAAAGGCTGTATCTACAATATTTTTCGTATCGTGCATTTTAGCCTTAGGGGAAACTCTTGTAGAAATCACGCGATATTTATTGACTTCGCTTGATCGCCCTCGACCGAGCAACACAATTTCAGCTGAGGAAGGTAGGCAGTAACCATCGTCAGATTCAATTTCACAATAATAAAATTTTCGAAATATTCTAAAAATGTGTTAACTCAAAAACTCTTGGATCATATCAATCGTGTATACACAAAGACTTTTAACTGATTAAGAAGAATTGACTACTTTTTTCGTCACTCTGATTTCAGTAGCTTCAGGACGGTGAAAAACGATACCTATACAGTTCTCTGTTCGCAGTTGGGATCTGACATGGGGGCGGAGTTGAGCCGAATGGCGACGACATGGGTACCATAATGATTATAATAATTGGCGTTTTCTATTCACTCTGCACACTTGCTCTAGTTGAATTTTTCGTCACCAGATGTCATCTCGCCGCATGTTAGATCCCAATATTAGTAGTAAAAGTTGTCTCACTGAGTTTCTACTTTCCATTAAAATAATATAGGAAAAATATTGTCCAACTTTGGAAGTTTGTAGTGTCCGGAAAAATGAACGAATTTTAGAGCACCCATTTGAGGAAATTAAGAACATTCTAAAAAAACAAAAAATATGTCCTCTCATTTTTTGATAAATCCATCCGTTGTAAAGTCATTTGAGCGGAAAGTAAAATTTTTAGTCAATCTTGACTTTAATTGATTTTAAAAAATCGATCAATTTTTCGATGTTGGAACTTAAATAACTTTGGAGTAAAGCTAAGAAAGAAATGTGCATAAATATCTGTTCAAAATTGAAATTTTAAGAGGTTTCTTGTCACGACTTTCTATCTATTACTTTAATATCATGAAATATTTTTTTTAAATTCTACAATATGTTCAGCTTCGACAAGAACGCTAACATTCCAGGCTGAAGATTGTAAAAGTATCTTTTCCACCTAACCAAAGTTAGTGAAAATCGGTGTTTAACCCATTAACGCCCAAAATG
Organism: Cremastinae sp. B BG-2022a; assembly: GCA_030522605.1. Classification (NCBI taxonomy): domain Eukaryota; kingdom Metazoa; phylum Arthropoda; class Insecta; order Hymenoptera; family Ichneumonidae; species Cremastinae sp. B BG-2022a. The sequence goes on along the minus strand of JAPYYX010003490.1, from coordinate 113 downwards.
ACACTTTCCATATGGTCATGTTTGACCGATTGCCAACACCGCTAGGATAATGGGATTTGTATGAAAATTGGTACCCGACTATTTTCGAGTATGCTCTTTCAGAATATCCAGGG
>JAPYYX010003489.1:0-10755 GCA_030522605.1 Cremastinae sp. B BG-2022a | reverse complement strand
TCTAAATAATATTCTAAATAATATTCTAAATAATATTCTAAATAATATTCTAAATAATATTCTAAATAATATTCTAAATAATATTCTAAATAATATTCTGAATAAAAAAATGTAATTCGAACTAAATGACGATGATATTCGCCCTTTGAGTCGGAAAATCGAAAAAAAAAATGATTTTTCCCGAAGAATTTGAATTCCAATTAACATCTGAAATTCAGTCGATTTGCTCTTATGTAAAATTCTTCTGGTTGAGGCTTGTGAACTTTTCACCGTGTGTGCATTCGAGCCGCAGGACGAGCGCGTGTGCGAGTGACTTTTAAACCGAATCGAAGTGACTCTCCACTTGGCAAGAGAGCGGACTTAAGCTACTAGAGAATTCTCTTTGGGCAGTTGCCACCGGAGTGAAGTGGAATAAGGGAAAGAACGAGAGAGAGAGAGGGAGAACGAGAGGAATCGAAATCAAATAAAGCGCCAGATACGAGTCAGAGCCCCTCTGTGCACGGATCTACTTTATGCTTACACCTCTTATTCATGTACAATGTACATTTGTGCGAGTACATACACATCCCCTTGTGCTTTATTATCGAATTTTCAAACTTCGATACTCAATTAACGAGCTGATAAATATCTTGAGAGAATCGAAACTTCCAGGAGTTTTCACAAAACATAAAAAAAAAACAAAAAAAAATCTTCACAAGATAAATTTGAAAAAATCCGAGCTTTTCCTCGACTTTGATGGAAACCCCATAAAAAGCTTTTTCGAGCTTTCTTCGTCTCTGCGCCATGGCGGACGATCCCGTTCATCAGAAATGCATGGACTTTCCCTTAGCGAGCTATAAGTAAATGTATATTCGTGCTAAGATCGAAAGAGGAAAACATCGGAGTAGTCCAGAGGAAGAAGTTCTTTCAGGAAAAACGCCTGGGAAGAATTTTTGCGTTTATATAAATATTATCTTTATACAAATGGATCTTCATTTTTTTACTTGAAATAAAAATGCGAGCGAATTTTTCTGAGGTAATTTTTTTTTCTTTTTTTTTCGTGGGTTTTCACTGAGAATTTTTTTTTTCAGTTTATTATCAGTTATCTCTCGCTTTCAACCGTGTTTTATCCTTTTCTCATTCGTCTTTCCATTTCTACTTTGCGAATCCTTTGCCTCTGCGAATCCTTTATTTTTAGGGTGCGAACTTTTTCCTCTTCCTCTTCATCCCGATTTTTTTTTTCCGTTCACCGAAAGATAGAATGCACTTTGGGATCGTGCGAATGCGAGCACGTGTGTTGTCTGCCAAAGCGAAAAAGGCTCAATGTATACCGTTGCGTGACACACAGGGCTTATACATTCTCTCCATCTTCTTATCGCAAGGTGAACACTTCGCCTTTCCATTCGATTTTTTTTACCTCATATCCCTCTCTCGTCTTCGAATTCCCGTGAAAAAATCCCTGACGAATATTCTTCGAGCTTTTTTTTCCTTATTTCGCGTGTTTGCACTCACTTTTTTCCTCACGATAAAAATTTCTATCTTATTGCGAAGATTTTTCAATTTTCGAGAAAGATGTTTCGAATTTTCTTCGATTTTTCACTCATCGGTAAATATATTCGAAAATTTATGAGAGATCTTCATACTGGGAAGGAATTATTAAAAAATTGTGAAAATTTCATCTCGAATCATACAATATCGCGCTAATGCCCTCTCTCATCGTCAACTCCGATGCCGGTAGACAGATGAAGTAAAAACAAGGGCAAAATGGCCCTCAACCCGTGCGATAAAGCTCTCCGTCTTCATTTTTTTTTCTTCTCCCTTTTTTCGCGCGTGTTTTCAACATTCGACTTCCCGCACGGAGTTTACTCGTATCGGCAAGATTGATGGATCGATTTTTCGACGAAACGAGACAAGGAGAAAACGTCAAACAGCCACGTGACAAATGTTTATTGACGCTCCTCATTTTGACATTTGAGAGAGAGAAAAAAAAATCAAACACCGAATGAGAAGAAAATTTATTACCAGCCAGGGACAAAAATAAATGAATTTTACTCTCCCTGATGAACGGAATAATTTACGACAACCGATAATATCGAAATGATAACAATTTTGGAATAATTTATAGCATAATTTACTTTATTCATTTTTTTTTATGGAAAAAAATTCTCTGCACCGCTAAGAGTTTCTCCAAAGTATTTGCTAAATGGCTAATACAATTTCTGTTATCTTTTTCTCTTATCGTTGTGTAAGCTCGACCCTCGTACGTGTGCGAGCTCGCGAACGATCCCGAAAAATTGTCGCTATCGCCAACTTCATTCGCAGTTTATTCCGAGGAATGGGAGAAAAATAATACGGCCGCGAGGATCAAATTGTACCAAAAATGTTCCTTTCTTCCTTGATAATAGGATAAACTGACGATTCTCTCATCTTATCTCCCGCTTGATATCTCCCGGAAGAGAATTCCTTTTCCGGGTGGAGCGCGTTTAAGGCTGAATCGTTACCCGGAGATCGCGATCTTCTTCGTTACTGCGAAACGGGACTTTTTGATTTATTTATTCCGATCCTACGTTTTTACGAGCTTATTTTTTCGAGCTTTTTAGCGAGTTGTTTTTCTCGGGACATTTTTGTTTCTCGGGAGGTCGCGCACGTCTCCGACCTCTCTGTTTGGAGTTTAATCTCGCGAGAGAAAAAAAAAATTCCTCATCGGCATGAGATGTATATAATGATTAAAGAGGGAAATGAGTAAACAAAGTGAAAAGAGGAAAATAAATGAAAGTCGGAAGAATAAGGAGAGCGATGTAAATGTGAAGGATGTGTAATATTCCAGGCGTCACGGGCTCCTATCTCATATCGTTCTATCACGTTTTTTCTCTCTCTTCTCCTCCTTCTCCTCCTCCTCTCACCCCGAGAGAGATTTTCTCGTTTTCTTACCGTCCATGTGTCTCTATAATTCCGTCCTGCTCCCGCGCCCAGAGCTTGCTTCTCGACTTGTTCTCATTTTCTGCCTTATCGGCTTGAATCTCATAAATTTCTTCGAAAGCGTGATTAAGCTACCCCTACCGTGCATTTCCACCCTCTATAGGCTCTCGCTCTTATATTTCGCCCGTTCAGCTTGTCTCTTTTCTTCCCCCCTCTCCCTCTCTCGTTCTCTCTTTCTTGCCCTTCTGTCTGACGCATACACACACACAATTCGCGCGAGCAACTTCCCGTGACTTCTTCAGCCCCTTTCTACCTCTCTTTTCTTTCTCTCTCGGACTCGTTCCTCAAGCTCGAGCTCTCTCGCAAGCTCGAGCTTTCTCTCTCTTTCGCAAGCTCGAGCTTTCTCTCTCTCTTTCGCAAGCTCGAGCTTTCTCTCTCTTTCGCAAGCTCGAGCTTTCTCTCTCTTTCGCAAGCTCGAGCTTTCTCTCTCTTTCGCAAGCTCGAGCTTTCTCGCTCTTTCTCAAGCTCGAGCTTTCTCTCTCTTTCTCTCTTCCCAAGAGTCTAAGACCTCACTCCACTGCCACCGGTCCAATCTAAGTATTCAAATGAGCGAACCGACTCGCGAGAAGCCTCCCCCGATCGCAGCTACACTTTTTTACAATCATCCCCCTTGTAAGCTTTCTCTTTCGTTTTTTCTCACTCTCCTTTACCTTTTATTTTTCTCGATTATTCTTATTCTTTTTCTTCTCGGCTCTTTCCTCACTCTCTGAGACTCGGGGACGAGATTGAACGGGAGAGGAGGAGAGCTTTTTTTCTTTCTTTCTTTCGTCGTCCTTCGACAGGGAGAAAGGCGCGGAAGGCACGAAACGTGTACGATTGCGGATTAATAGCTAAATCGCGTAATACCGTATAATCTCGATTCCGGGGCTATGGAGAAAAAACCGAGAGGGGATGACTGACGCGCCCGTGGACACTTATTGAAATGTATTTTTCTTATTGAGTTCGGCAGTCGATACGTGATTTCGTAACTCACAATTTCGAAGACGGAAACAAATCTCGTCAATTTAGTTGGATCGTACGATTGACGAAAATTGAAGGATATTTGAAAAAATATCAGAAAAAATAGAATCGTGCAGCTAAAAGTATTGCAAGATTAAACAGATATTTTTAATATTTTAATGAAATTCTTGTTAAAAGAGTATTTTAATTCTTCCATTAAAAGATTATTTTAATCTTGTATAATGAAAAAGTGATGAATGAAATTTCCATTAAAAGATTATTGTGATTTTGTAATGAATAATTATTTTTTTAACGATGAACTGGAGGTGCAATTGCTAACAAAAATCGATAATTTTTTAAAAACTGTTTGGTATAAGTTGATGAAATTTCGCAGAAAGATTCTTCAATATTTAAATATCATGAGAAAAAATTTACAAGTAACTCTTACCGTTTTTTCGATACTTATAATTTATTATAATATCGTTTTCGATGAATCTGCATCAGAATACGTGTTCAATTTATTATAACTTTTAAACGATTTAGTGAATTGAGTTGAAATTTGCACAGAAGCATTAGAGTTCCATTTTGAACTAGGCAAATTTTCATATTTTTACCACAGTTTTGAGTTATTTCCAGTATATCCAAGAAAAATTACAGAAAGAGCAAGATCGAAATTGATAATTTAAAAAAAATTTCAAAAAAAATAATTCTTCTTATCTAACTAAAGAATAAATATCTGAAAAAATTTTCCAGAAAATGTAACAAAGATGATGTTCGAAGTATGGTCCAGCAAAGGAATCCGCAGAGGTGTGCAAAAGTAAGTAAAAAATATATAAAGTAAATAAAAGAGTGTATGAAGATGAAAGGGGTCAGCGCGAGGGACGTTCTTTTGGTACATATCGCGAAGTACCGTGAGAAAATTGTAGAAAGATCCTCGTCGAGGGTTCGCAAGTACTCGTCGGTCCGCTGATGTGGAAAAGAACACCCGGTATCTTTGAAGAAGGATCAAAGGATTCGCTCTCACAGTCTCAGGGTGAATAAAGGTGCCAAGTGAATTTTATCGGAGCACTCTCACTTTACGTGCGTTGATATCAGCTCCAACCTTTTCTTCTCTCCCTCTCTCTCTCCTTCTCTTTTCTTTCTCTATTTTCAGCTCTCAACTTCGTGATCTTTATATTCTTTCCCTTTCAATATTTTGTCTGTTCCTCAAATTCCCCTTATCTCTTTTTATTCACACTCTTTCGCAAGGAAGAGCAGAATCTTTCACGACACGCTCCCTCATTCGTAAAAATGATAACCATAATTTTTTTCGACGTTGAATAAAATTTTATTCCACCCCTTCTCTTTTTACGAGACGATACATTTTACCGAAATTTTGAATAAAAAAAAATGCCTCCGATTCGTCGTCGCTCGAGATTCCTGATCGAAATGGATTTATTTATTCCGTCGAGTTAGCGAGATAATGGACAGGGAAGACGATACTCCTATTGAATTTACGAGCTGGAGGAGTAAACTGAACACCTGTTCAAGGTTCATAGAATGTAGGAGCGAGGAGACGAGGTGATTCGTGGCCAGACGTTGAAAAAAGAACAGCTCGAAACAAGAAAAATTCTTTTCTCTCTCTCTTTCTTTTTCTCTCTCTCTCTTTATATCTGTCGTCTCGTCCCCTATAACAGTCCAAAAGCGTAGCATTCTCTCCAGCTTCTTCGTTTTTTCCTCGAAACCAGATCTGGCCTTTGTCCATCCGTACAGCTCAACAGCGAGGGCGAGAATACCGAGAGGAGGAGGCAAGAAAATCCCTTTATTTCCCTTTCGACTGTAACTCAGTTTTTTCACAGGTTAGTCGGAGGAAAGGACAGCAATGAAGGAAGGCACACCCGAGTGGAGGAAACCCACGGAGAGAGCATTACAATCACCCGTGAACGTTTGGCACGTCTTACGAGATGCTTTCAACTCACGTATAAGCGTATACGAAAAAAAGTCAGAGTCCTTTTTCCTCTCTCATTCTTTTTTCTTCTCTATTTTCCCCTCTATTTTCTCAACAACAGGCCTCCACTCGACGACACCGTACACTCCGTCTCTTTTCTCGATCTTCCTTCTCACTCCTTTTTTTCTTCCTTCCAGCTCGTCAAGAACATTCTCTTTTTATTCAAACGGTTTGTATACTCTCGCTTTCACGCCCTCAGCCACTTGCCCATTCTACCCCATTCTTTTTCACCCCTTTTTTTTTATCATCCTCCGTTTATCTGTTTGATCACGAACATCAATCGGACACTTTGCATTCTCGCATTACGGATTTTTCAAGTCGAACGTTTCAATCATTTTATTCCATCGAATTTAAAAATTTTCAGATACATTTTTGAACATCTCGAATGAGATGAAGGGTCGAAAAAATGGAAAAAAATGAAAAAAATGGATCAAGCTCTGGGAATTGAATTATCGGGGATAAAATCGTATATTGGATAATTTTGAGAGTCGTGCACGCGTGTTCAATTGTGCGAAACAATATGTCCGTTGAAGGATGACGATGTACGCAAGTGCATCGCCCGATAATAACGCGGCTCGCATATACCTCGCGGAAGTCGGTGAACTCCGGGGCTTTCATCCTTTCGACCCACTTACTCCAGACCCGGAAGTTCCCATTTGCGACAAACTAATCTATATTCAAATCGCCCCGAACAAAACTAATGTAGTGGTCAGCTCCCTATGGCTTAACCGCCAACCTCTCTCTTTTCCACTTCAACTTCAATTCGTATATTTTCACATACGATTATTTCGCGCTCGCTTTATCCCCCGGGGCGTTATTTGTCGCTCATTTCCAGGAGGCAATGAACTCGCCGAGTGTGTTTTATTTTGTAGTTAACAATAGACCACAAGTTTTATTCCGGGGATGATAATGAGAAAGCTTTTTTCTGCTTGACAACAAGAGATTTTTATCTCTGTTCGGTTTTCACATTTTTTCATGTGCAGTCGTCTAATTTTATTTGCAGGGATTCATTAATTGTATTTTAGTGAGGAAATTGATGATTAAATAAGTGGAATTATTGTGATAAAATTATTGAGACTGCGGATCGACTGATTAATTCTTTTTACTGAGATATTTCTTCCGGTATTTTATTATTTATAAGAAATTTTGTTAATTATATTTTAGTGAAATTTATAATTAAATCAGAACTTTTATGATGAATATATAGACTTTTGCGAATGGACTGATAATTCAATTTATTCATGACTTCTTCCGGTTAAATTATTTGAGGGTAGGTTGTCAATTGTATTTTAGTTGAAAGTGTATAATTAAGGTTGATCAAGTATTTACTAGTGAAATGACAGTCCGTGCAAAAAATTTTCGAAAAAGTTTTTTTTTACTTTTCGATTCACAGGAAAAATGTTGGCTACTACACTTTGAAATATTCGACTAAAAATTACTGCAAAAAATTGTAAGGAGTGTAATTTATTAATATTTTCACGTTTTTATCAAAAAATGTTCGATAACATGCATTTTTTAAGATTCTAATGGAATTTTTGATGTTTACTTAAAGAGATGATTAAAAAAGTCCAGACACCTGTCTAATCAAGAAATTGAACCTTCGATTAAACGAGTGTATTTATCATCGCACCACAAAAGACTACAAAATTTTCGACATTTGATTTCTCAAAAAATCTGTTGATGAGGTTTTTTTCAAAATGTCCAATTTCATCCTAATTAAAACATATTTTTCATTCAGATCTTTATCTAATAATATGCTCGATATCGAATACTATGCCCCTTAAATAATGAGGTTGAATTTTATTATGATAAAAATAGACTTTTGCGAATGGACTGATAATTCATTTCATCTGACGTATTTCTTCCGCACTGTATAGAAATATTTCTCAGCGGGTGGATTGCGAAGGGAATCGTCGATTCGAGGAAGAGAGAGAAAGCGAAATTCCACTTCGTAAACTGGCGATCGTCGTTCGCGGTAAGGCGAACTTGTAAACCCGAAGAAGCAATATTGGTTCGGACGGTTACCGGACCACAATTCATTACGAAAATCGATTCGCTCCGCAATAGTGGCTGATTGGAACTGGTCATCCCCATCCTTCTTCATCTTTCTCTCCCGTTCGCTCTTTCGTACTCCTCGTTAGTACTTTCTCTCTTTCGCGGAGTCATCTTGCCTCGGATTTCGTCACGGCAATTCTCGAACTCGCCGCCAAAATTTACCATCTTGTTCTCGAAACTCCATTCCACGATTTTGCAATGTTTAGACATGTCCCGCAAATTCATCAGGAAACGGAAACAGATCGTGTCGAAACATTAACGAGGAAATATTGTCTCAGGAAAATAAAATGAAAAATATAAAAAAAAATTTTATCGTTTTTAAAATATTAAAAAAAAATTATTTATAAGTAAATAGAAAAAAAGATAAAAAGGATAAAAAAGAGGTATTTTGGTGCAGAGTTGATATAAATTGTGAGAGATTGAGAAAATAGTGAAAGAAATAAGCTCAAATTTTCTGCACGCTGGTATATCGATTGATTCGAGTGGGAAATGCGGAAGGAAAGGCTGTGATTAGGGGTATACGTGCCTCGGCCGAAAAGCTATCGGCCTCGGACCGATGAAGACGAAATTCTATAGGGGATCGTTAATTCCTTTGGGCGACTACCGAAAGGGCGCTTAACTACCTCTCTATCTCTATCCAATCATTATCTTCCTACATGACATTCAACCTAAGTTTTCTTCAAATATTTTCTCTATAAAGGAATTCGTGAGAAAAAAATATATAAAAAAGAGTACATTATATGGTCTTATTAAAAAAAGATTTACTTATATTAATAATATTAGAGAAATTCACAAAAATTTAAATAAAAATTATAAGAATTTGATAAAATTTGTACAGAACATTTTTTATCGATAAATATGAAAATTTTATAATTTTTTTTCATCTTTCGACCCGACATTTACTGAATATTAAAGACAATTTTCAATTACTCACGACCGATGAGTAAAGAAATTTTAAAAAATTATTAAATAATAATATTCAATTTTTTACAATTTACATTGAATAATATTAATAATAAATAGTAAAAACGTCTTATAGCGAACTAAACTATACCTAACTATAAATCGACCTATAACATGAACTTAAATTAGCACAGTATCTACTAAAAACCTGCTATCATTATCTCCCTACGTGACATTTAACCCAACTTTTCGTAAACTTTCTGCGTGAACAAATCTGTGATAAAAAAATCTTCCCCAAACTTTATTAAATAATATTCCTACCGGAAATTCAATATTAAAACCATACAAAAATGAAAACCTCAACAATAAAAAAAATGAAAAAAAAGAATTAATTATACAGGTTGGTAACTTAGGAAGCTCCAAAGTGTAATCGCGGAGATTGTGTACATGAACCTCGACAGGAGGCGAAAAAAAACGAGTGAAACGGTACAATATTCGCACACTTTTGTCTTTATATTCGTGTGTTGACAATGGGAGTGTAAATAGGGAGAGGAAGGGCGCTCGTAAATCTCCCCCGGTCGGAGAGGACAGAGAGAGCTCGTCCCAACCCCCGCGAGCCCGAAACGCGCTCTGGATTTCTCTTACGAACGTTGTAACGTTTATACACACCGTTATACACGACGAGTACAACATTGAGATCCGACGTCACGGCGAGGAGACGGAATGAATAAAACGAGGATTTTCGGGGGGGAAAAACGCTCTTGCGGGCTCTCCGCCCTGGAAAATGAGGGTTGAATGGGCCAACGAGCGAGACATGTGCTTTTCACGTTGTCTCTCCCTCGCTCCCTTTTTTTTCAACAGTCTTTTTTCTTTTCACCCATTATGTTACACTTTCCTCTTCCATTTCTATCCTGGAAGCCTCTAATGCGATGAAAATAATCCGCACACACGAGAAAACTCGTCGACGCTGTTTTCAGTGCGCGAAATCGTATTTTAAGCTCCGTACGAATTCGATAAAAAGAGCGACGTCGCTTTCTTTTTTTTGTCATGACGAGCTGAGATTTCTCGAGAGAAATTATATTTCTCGTATTCACAGTATAAAATATACTTTTCTCATAAACCGAGTTATTAATAAGACGATAAAGAATCGGTATGAAATAATTCCAGAAAGATTCAATTGTCCTGAGAAAAGTCTTCCAGGGGGAAGGTCAGACAGGAAAATCGTAACTTTTTATACGCCTGGACCTTTGTGTACAATTAAAGTTATGCACGCGAATATATAAGTACGGATAGTCGCGGTTGTTTCGTCTCTCTGTGTATGAAGAGTCAAAAATGTGTATACGCCGGAGAGGCAGAAACTTTGGAGCAACTCCCTGGATTAATTCCCATTTTCATCCAAACTACAACGGTACCTGAGCCTCTCGGTTGATGCTCGGGTTAGTTTGAAAATTACAAAATTGTAAAGTTTCCTACTCGATGTGTGTGCCCTCAGACCGATCCACCGTGCCTTCGGGAAGAGAGACAGAGAGAGAGAGAGAGAAAGGGAAAGTGGAAAATGAGGAAGAAGGAAAAAGGAAGGATGAGCTTCGCACAAGGGATTATTATAAAGTATCTTCCAGCGTACCATCATAGAATGGTTAGGTGGATTGCAGCCGAAGAGATAGCGAGGAAAACGATGAATGGAAAACGAGAGAATGGCTTCTCTATGAGCCTTTGCCGTAATGATGCTAAAGCCTGCGATATTTCGATGTCGGTACAAATATTCTGAGGATCTTCGAAGATTTTCTGTAGAGAAAATATTTTTCTAATAATTATAAGGGGTTACATCTAGTCATCGGCCGAAAAAAAAGTCGAGTTTTTGTGAATTTTTTTTGGGAAAACGACTGCAGGTTTCGCTCTGTCTTTTGCTCCAT
>JAPYYX010003488.1:0-12149 GCA_030522605.1 Cremastinae sp. B BG-2022a | reverse complement strand
ACAATAATTTAAATAAAAATAAATTTAATTTCAAAACTATAGCAAAAACGTTTGTCTTCGCGTATAGATAGTCGCGGTAGCTCGGCGATTTTTGATATTGAAAAAATGTACTTGCCTCGAGTCTCTACCGCGACTCTTGATATTTCATTCCAATCCGAAGACGATTCGCGACTTGTTCTCGTACTTCGTATTTGTCAAAATCGACGTGTGCGAAAAAATTTATACTTTTAATCCTATCATAAATAAATGAGCAGACAAAAAACTATTTCGTTAAAAGTAACTCCGTATGATAGTTATTTAGAATTTTGTATGATAATAATTTATTTTGAACGACTGATTAAAAACAAATCTCAAAATTTACCTGTTAGAATTTAGTGAAGCGTTTAAAAAATGTCAAAAAAATTGAGAAAATCGAAACCAAAAATATTTTAACCTGCTTGATTTGTCTAGAATGTTCTTATATGTAAATGTATATTAACATATTTCATAATCTAAAATTCAGGGACACCGTTAGAAAATTTGAAATTTATGTTAGAAAACAAAATGTATACATTTATTGATATTTACAATATTTGTAATATAAAATTGTTCAAACGTTACGAATTGGTTACTAAAGCTCGGGATATAAAACTCGTCAATGTATTTGCCTCAATTTTTTCACATTTTTGCTGTTTTTGGGTAGCCATACAATATACAAGTAAAATTTTTATCCAAACGCAATGTCAAAATAATTATTGAAGAATTATGTGGTGATACGTATGCAGAAGTGAATGAATACCGACGCGCACATCGTCGACTTGTGACGACCCTCGCCCTCGAGTCAATCACATTTCAAATTTTTCTATGTCCTATTACAAATCGGATTCAAATGTTATTCCAAGATTAAAATACAAGAATTTGGGAAACGATAAACAAAAACATGTAAAATTATGGCATACACTGCCTGGCTTAAGACAAATTAATTTGAGAAAATTGCATGTACTCCATGCACAGATACAATTCGTATACACCCACATCTCATGAATTTTTTTATTTATTATTCATTTTTTCCATAATATTTTTCCAAAATTTCACTTTAAAGCGATGCTTAACCCATACGAGTGTGAGAGGAATAGATGCAGAAGGGATTTGCTATCTTCGCAGAGATTTTCGATATTTTAGAAAAAAAAAGAGAATCACATTACTCTTTAATGATAAGAGTACAATGTAGTTCTTCTTTTCTTAAAAAATGGTTTATTTTCAGATAAAATCGAAAAGTTCGATTTCGCACGACATATAGAACACTCGAACATCACCTTAAGGGGTTTCGATACCACTTATTTACAATCGCATGTTAAACACATAGGAAATTGAAAAATGATAAGAATTTGATAAAATTTGGCGAGCATGTTCGTTCTATTACTCTGTAAATATGAGGACGAAAATTTTGAAAAAAATAATACTCTCAAATTTTTTATAGAAGAACATTCTGTCCAAATTTCATCAAGTTCTAATCATTTTCATTTTTACTACCGAAACCCCTTAAGAGTAATCGCAAGAGTCGTCGGAAACCCAATTGTTCTCTATTAATTTTTTGTAATTAAAAAATAAATCCTTATCAAAAACTCAATCCACCCTCCTTTTGATGAAAAAAAACTTATCACGATTCGTTGGTTCAATAATTCGATTTTAAAGAAAAAATCCTTATAAACCAATAATGACGAAAAACTTAAATGACAATAAATTAGAAATTCTCCACATTTATATGTGTCTCTCTCCCCGTCTAGAATAATGTCTCGTAGCAGGAGAATTTCTTTTCTTTCATTCTCGAGAGATCCCTCCTGTGGGACCGGTTCGGTGCGGTTTCCACGATCAAAATATTTTGGCGCCTTTGCATACATATCTCGAGCTTGATGGCGCACGTGTGAGGAAAGTATCGCCGCGTTCAGCGGCGTTTCCGTCCTCGGACGGGGGTGGAAGTGTAACGAGAACTCTCTGGGCGTAAAGTTCCCCAGAAGAGCAGACATACGTTTTGCGCACGGAGACTCTCCAGTTTTACACACGGAGACTCGTGAGAGTATACGGGAATAGCGCGATATACAGGCTGCACATCGAGAAATCCAGGCGAGAGAAAACGTCGCGACTGAAGACGCGGGGTGTGTACTGGATCGAGAAACGCGCACCGAATAATAATGCGATCCGAACATCCCAGTGATACATCGGTCGACGTCTTTCTCTCAGTTATTTACGACATTTCCTTAATCCAAAGCTCGAAGCTCCGATGCAACCTCTCGTTTTCTGTGGCTCGCTCTTTCTCTCTCTTTCGCCTCGTGCTTTCTCGCAGAATAGCGATCTCGCATCTGTCACGCGTGCACTATTAATTTGCGCGAATTATCGATAATTAATTTCGTGGACTCGAATTTATATCGTTAGAAATTTATGTCGGTGATCTGTGCTGTAAAGATTTAGCATAGTGGATTATTTGTTGAATTAGTTAATTAATTGTAAATTTCGTCAAGGTATTGTAAAGTGTGACATAATCCAATATTTTTGTTTAATTTTTTTTTTTGCGGAATTTTGTAATGTTTCTGTTACTATATTTTTTGTGAATCTTTCTCTATTTATTATGGAAAAGCTGGAGACTCCGTTTTTCTTTTTTTTCTCCTATATACAGAATGTAACACACATCTTTGTCACGATTTCACCTAGCCTGCAGCCGCTCTACCTGTTTTTCATATTCTCCATCACTATTCGCCAGAGACGAGACGCTAGAGATTTGCCGAATTGAAGGCACGTACGTGCACTATTTTCTCGAGTAACGGGGACAAACTTCCGATTACAATCTTTAGCATATACACGGCTTTTAATTCAAAAGTGTCAAAATATTAATCTGTCATTGATTTTGTTCAAATATACGAGAAGTATGAAAACATATCAAAAATCAATAGCTAAAAAAATATTCGTATATTTTTTTAAAAATTGAAGAACTATCAATGAACAACGTACATAAAAAATTGCTAGGAGGGTTGATTTTTTGAACATGAAAAAATATTTTTATCGAATACATTTCAAAAATTGAAGAACTATCGACGAACACCGTAAATAAAAAATTTCTAGGAGGGTTAATTTTTTGGACATGAAATATATTTTTCAAATATAAAAAAGAAATCTGGATAAAAGTTTCTGCAAAAATGTTTGAGGGCTGATTTCGCCAAATGTATGTACGTATAAAAATGCAATTTACAATACAAACTTTGTAGGTAACTCTCGAAGGATCGCGTGTCAGGATAGATAGCGAGGTCGTTTGTAAAATGTAAAATTCGTGGTGCATCGTCTGAAAAGTGGAATACACGAAGACGTGTGATTGCGGAGGGAAAGGGGAGAAAAAAGGGTGATGGGGTCTAAGGGATGGAAAATGGAAAGGGGGCGGGAGGGTGCAAAAGGTCGAAGAGGGAGCTGAGGAAAAAAAGTGGAATAAGAAAAATATAAGCCGGCGGAGAAGAGGAGGGAGAAGCAGAACCATGTACGTTTATGTGTCTCATTTATCAGCACAGATATTATTATGGCTCTGAGAGCGCTGTACTCGTGTTCCATGGTGGCTACGAGTTTTACATACGCCATCAACCATTTGTACCGCATACCACGAATGCAATATAATATTTAAAAAAACGGAAGGTAATAATGCGAGAATAGGTACAGGCTAATTCATAATGGATGATTCCTTCCACGCTTCGTGATAATGTCTCGAGAGCCTCGAATTGAAAAATAGATGATGATATCAAGATATTTTATGTATTTAGCAAATGTTTCAAAAAAACGAGAAAAATAATTTTTAATAAAAGAAGAGAGAATTCTTAAATATTTTACTAGATAATACAAACGTCAAGCAAAGCTTTCTAATAATTAAATAAATAATACATTCAGAATATTGCATTGTAAACGTTATACAAAAGCAAAAATAGATATGTTTTCAAAATTTTTGAAAACTGCGTTTTTTTCAATTGTTCATGAATTATTGGTCATTTGAATTCAAAAAGCGTCACTTAGTGTCCCTTTATAATATTTACACTATAAATATTGTATTTACAATGTAATATTTAGATTGTAAATAAGATTATACAAAAACAGAAATGAATCTGTTTTTAGAAGTTTTTGAAAACTATGTTTTTTAAAATTCTTTATGAATTCTTGGTGAATTAAATTCAAAAAGGGTCACTTTGTAATATTTACATTGTATTATTGTATATTTACATTGTAATATTTGGATTGTAAATATTATACAAGAACATAGATGAATCGGTTTTCAAAAATGTTGCAAACTGTGTTTTTTACAATTCTCCCTGAATTCTTGGTCAATTGAATTCCACAAGAGTCACTTAGTGGACCTTCATAATGTTAAATTATAAATATTGTATTTACATTGTAATATTTAGGTTGTAAATATTATACAAAAAGTGGATTATACAAGAAATGACTTTGTTTTTGGAAATTTTTGAAAACTATTTTTTTTTCTTAATTCTTCAGGAATTATTGGTCAATTGAATTCAAAAAAGGTGTGTGCAGGCAAATGAATATTATAAAAAATGTAAATATTATACAAAAACAGAAATGAATTTGTTTTTTACATTTTTTGAAAACTGTGTTTTTTAATTCCTCATGAATTCTCGATCAATTGAATTCAGAAAGGGTCACTCAGTGTCCTTTCAAAGACAACCGCCTTTTCAACACGTGGAGGGAAACAGCGTCGGGTTATGTAAGTTCTCACCCATTCGGTATTGTCATGCAACCGCGAACTCCGGGTTGATGTTCCTTCCTCGCATTCCCTCTCTGGCTTCTATATCTACTGCGAGAGCTTGCTCCCACCCGGAAAAGCCTTTCAATGAAACGAACGCGAGTGGACGTTTGATGCCGGGGCAGGGCGGGGTAAGAGTTTTTTCCTCAAGAAAAGAATGGTCAATGTTTCTCCCTCTTTTTCTCCGGGGGATATTTTCCCGAGAAAAACGGATTCGTGCGTCTTTCTTTCTTGGTTCTATCTTCCCTTTGGCCCTGCTCCCTCGGCTATCCTTTCCCCATAACCTCGAGGAAAAACGAGCACATGGACACGAAAGTCGGGCAAGTGTATTTATATGCTCGCGTCCGTGAACTTCCCGCGAACACACGCGCCGTGAGAGATTCGTCCGAAGGACAATATCTCGGCTTGTGGACACAGTGGAGGTAATAGAGAAAGACACGCAGAGAGAAATGACATTGGAGCTTGAGGAAATAAAAAAAGGAGTCGTCCCAATCCTGTCGTCAAAGTTGATGGTTTTACGACTCGTGTCTTTCAGCTCTTCTACCCTTTGCCGATTTCGCTCAGTTATATTTCGCAACAGAAGTAATGAATTACCCATTTTTATCGATAAAGATGGTACGAAGTATTACATTTCTTAGAACAATTTTGAAATCAGTTCCGAAGCAAAGAGAATGTGAGAGAATACAAAAAAATTTTATTTTTTATTTTAATTAACTTTAATTTGAGATAAACATTATTTTTTATACTTAATTTGATCCATTCATAATTTAAAGCAGGGCTCTTTCAATGCCCCAGGATCGAGGGGACTCTTTTTCACGTAGATACAAACCATAAGCTACCAAATTGACCACTTTAATTAACCACAAAATTTTCACAAAAGTCAAATTTCAAGAGAAATGACAAATCAAAAATGTTGAGGGCCGTAAAGTCTCAATATGAGGTCGTGATCGTCTTGTGAACAATTCTTACCTGAATTTCCGGGTGACGTATCGCGTAACCGAGTCGGTCAGGAATAGAAAGATTTTTTGATGGTGGTAAGAGACATATACGAGGTGAATATCACCGGGATATCCAGCAATGGTATATCAAGCTCGGTGTACATCGCGGGGTTGGATCTCATCCCCAAAGAGAATCTTTGCCACCCGCCGTATCACGTCTCCGCGGACTATATATCTACACTAGAAATATAACACACATATGCAGGATGTAGACATACATATAAGTAGAAGAAAGATGGCTCGGGTCGTCCGTCCCCAACGGCTAACCCCCTGATATATCGTTTACGTGTCTCGGCGTGCATACGTCGTTTGGGACACATGCCGCCCACCTTCCATCCCCTTAGCCACTGTATCCCGTTCTACGCGCCGCTTCTCCCACCCTCCCCAATTTAAAACAACCCCGTCGCACCTTCGTCCACTCGTTACAAGATCTTGAAGAGTCCCAAATCCATCTCGTCCCTGATTTGCCAATAATTATTGACGATGATTATAATTGACTGAAAGCAGAATTTATATGGGATTAAATCGATGATGAACTTTAAAGGAAAAGTGGTAACGAACGTAAAATCTTCTTTTTTTACAAGTCCTGTAAAAAAATTATAAAATTCATACCAATGTGTGTCAATTCTCTACACAAGATTGTTTTATTTGTTGATTTCTTTTCGTTCTTTGTGTTTCTTTTCTACAGTCTTAAATTCTTCCCCTTATCCAACCGAAATGATCACGAGCTTATACGGCACTCGTGTCTCAACGACCTACTTTTCCCACTAGGGAAAATTGGACGTCGCAGTTCCGAATTGCAGTTTTGTTTCCTGTATGAAAAATCTGAGAACTCAATGTAAATTTTCTTCTGTCCTCAATAAAATATCATTTTCTAATTATAATATACATTGGATGTATCTTCGAAGCTTAATTTGAACCCTTTGATAATTATTTATAATTATAATTATAATTAACCCTTTGTGTGTATCTACACTATATTTTTAAGGACACGGTGTGTACACTGGGTCTTTTGGAGAACACTCGGGGTTTTAAACTTTTCTAGACCTTCAAAAAATCTAAAAAAATTCTACATATCCACTTCTTCAAGTGTCTACTACACGATCCAGAAGTTGTTAAAGTCAAAAGTTTAAAACCGTTGTAAATAAAAATTGAAAAGTGATCGAAAAAACCAAAAAAAACGGAATTTCATTAAAATATTCATAACTTTACAATAAATGAATATTTAAAAAAACGGTAATAGACTTTTGTAGATGAAGCTATAAGTTTTCAAAAGCCCATAGTGTTTTTGGGGTTGGTTCGAAAAAGTTGAATTATTCAAGCACCTGAAAGTGGGGAATATTTTACCGCTCAAGGATATCATAATGAACAGAACGGTAAAGAGTTTTTGAGGTTATATTCGTAAAAAAATAGCCAAAACAGTATTAGATTACGTAAAACATTTATTTTAGTCATAAAAAATTGATTAAGTACGAGAAATGTAAAAAAAACCGCATGTACCAACGCTTGAAAAAACTGCCGCCGTGTGTACACTGACCCTTTTAGGGAACACGAGTGACTTACGCTGGCTGGCATTCGTAAGTGAGCTGACAGGCCCGGACGCCCCAGTGACCGTGAATGTCCATTACTACCTAGATTTTTTAGAGGGGGTAGCCGAAATCCGTTGTCTGCTCACGAGAGACACATTCTGGAGTTTAAAATTTCGACTGTTCCTTAAAAGACTCAGTGTACACACAAAGGGTTAAAATATATTCAATAATTATAATTTAAGAAATCCAGAATCTCGATTGAACGAAATATGTTGTAGAAATTTACGCGTATCATCAGTATATATAATGATAAATTGACGTTTTTGTCATTTTCAATATTTCATCGTATGAACCCATTTGACGCAGATTCAACACGCGGTTGTTACACACGCGGAGAATAAGCGGCCATATACGGCTGTGTCTTCCTTTCTCTTTCCTCATTTTTTTGTTCTTTTTCTCGGCTTTTTTTCTCTCCTCGTCTCTCTCTCGCGGAATGTATGAGTTACTCTGTGCCCGAGGTTTCTCCACAGGGCTTAGCCATAATCTGAAATATATTGGTGCTCGGTGTTTGTCCACATCTCGTTGACCGGCATTATAAATCGGCGAAGCGTAGGCATTCGTTCGAGAACATTAGTCAAAGAGTCGAGCTAACATCGTATGCACGATAATGCGTCTGATATCGCGCCCTCACGCTCGACGATCGTGTCCCGATCCGCGTACGATCCTATATATATTCCCGAACTAACCGCTTCAAGAATATTCACCCCGGGAATAAACGTTCCCATGTATCGGAACTTGAGAATTCGAGCTTCGCACTGATCAAGAATGGTTCGCGGAAAATCACTACGATTCCGTCCGTCAACTGATTTTGACAGAATTTCGAGATTTTCTGGTCAACGTCGATTTTAAGCGATACACCTGTCAAAGATTTGCTCATTTATTCATTTTTTAAAAATTTTGGATTAATTTATGGATTTTTAGAAATTTGAAAAAATTAATTAAAGAGACCACAAATATCATCGACAAGTTTTTAACACGAAATGTAACAAATTTTTAATAATTCCTAAAGATTTTAATACTCGAAATTCTGTCTTGAAAAAAAAAATTAATTAATAAATCTAATTTTTACCTGAGTTTGACTGGATTTCGGGATTTTCTGGTCAACGTCGATTTCAAGCGATACAGCTGTCAAAGATTTGTTTACTTTTTTATTTTTCAAAATTGTAGATTAATTTATGCATTTTCGAAACTTTAAAAAAATTAATTAAATAGACCACAAATATCGAAAAAATGTTATCACGAAACGTAACAAATTTTTAATAATTCCTAAAGATTTAAAAACTCGAAATTCCGTCTTGGAAAAAAAAATTAATCAATGAATCTAATTTTTACTTGAGTTTGACAGAAATTCGAGATTTTCTGGTCAACGTCGATTTCAAGCGATACAGCTGTCAAAGATTTGTTCATTTTTTTATTTTCCAAAATTGTAGATTAATTTATGCATTTTCGAAACTTTAAAAAATTTAATTAAAGGGACCATAAATATCGAAAAAATTTTAACACAAAACGAAACAAATTTTTAATAATTCCTAAAGATTTAAAAACTCGAAATTCCGTCTTGAAAAAAAAATTAATTAATAAATCTAATTTTTACCACAATTAAAAAATGAGTAAGGATAACTTGCCGCGTGAAAAATAAATCGTTTTATTCTCCGATCGAGAAGACATGCACGATGCTGAGAAAGTCCATTATAGTCTCGGGCATCGTTTTGCGAGGAAGAGAGAGAGAGGGAGCACAGCGTCGGGATGTTAAAGTGTAAAGAAAAAAAGGATATGGCAATAGGATACAGATAGGGAGAACGGAGTATCGCGGGCTGTCGTTCATGCTCATACCACCCCCGACCTTTTACACCTTTTTCTTACCTTTTCTATATCTCGACTCGATGTGCCACAGCGATCCTTTCCCTCCTTTCTCCTCGTATATAGTAATGCACTTATAAATCAGGTTCAGCCGGGGACCACCATAAAGCATTGCTATGTTTCGATGTCCGTAGGCATTCCTGGGCGGGTTTCGCCAGTCGTTTGATTCACGCTCGTTCGCTCTCGCTCAGACACCTCTTTCGCGCCTCGACTCAAGGCTTCCTCCTCCTCTCTCTCCCTCGGTGCACCTTCTCGCCTTCCTTATTTTTCTGCTTTTTTTCTTCTTTCTTTTTCGTTTCTACATCGTGAAATACAAGGTGTACCTGAACCCCGTGTAAGAATTCACGTTTCCGCGAGAGCGTGTGCGGCTTCAATCTTTCCTCGTATTCGCTAGATATAGACGATCGAGTCAGGCGTGAGAGAACTTGTCGCCGAGGATAATAGTTTATTTGTTGAGCCGCCCGGTGAGCGTTCCATCAGTGAGAAACTGTGCGATATGTTCACGTTTTCTCGATCTCGTACTCCGTTTCTTCAAATTTGAACTTCTTTTTTTTACTTTTACTTCATATTTAATTCATAATATTTTTAAATATTTGTTTTAGATAGTACTCAAAAAAACAAAAAATGTATTATTTTTTATTTTTTATATAATAAAAAGAAGCAAAAATTTAAATTATCTGTAACAATTTTTTTCAATTTATGTTTATTGATTTGGATGTTAATTTTCCTGTTGTAAGAAATGGTCAGTACAATGTTAAAAAATTAATGACATGTCGAAAACAAAAAATTAAAAACAAAAGGTTGGAGGGTAAAAATCACCGAAGACGAAATTCTTGGATTCCTGTTTCTCGATTTAAGATTCCTTTGTCCCGGAGTCAACATGACCTTTTGGCGACACCCCGTATAAGAGTTGGTTCAGCAAAACGCACGGGCTGACACATCTTAATTTCCGACCCTTCGATGACAAACGTCGTGTCCTCTGGGCCAATTTTTTCTCACCTCGCGAGTGTGATCGTTGTCGTGTTCAGGCGCCAGTTTCACCTGGAGTAGCACGGCCGACTTATTCTCGCGCGGTCCGAAGTAACGAGCCAACCCCTGAGAACGTTTGTTTCAGAGCGAAGTATGCTCCTCGATTAATCGCGCTTTGTAGCCAACGAGTGAAACAACAACCTCATGCTTTTTATTTGCATTCATTGCTCGTTATTATAAACACAAAAAAATTATTTCAAAATAAATTGCGTACAAAATATATCTTATAAAAACAATTTGTAAAAAATATATTCAAATTGAATTTAAGGATGTAGTGGAGATAAATCGAAACGGTAAAAAATCTGTAACCTTGACGAGTCACTGATCATAGAACTCTAATGCTTCTGTGTAAATTTCAACTCAATTCACTAAATCGTTTAAAAGTTACAATAAATTGAATATTATTCATATTCTTATGCAGATTCATCGAAAACGAAATTATAATAAATTACTAATATTGAAAAAACGGTGGTAGTTCCTTGTAATTTTTTTTTTAAGATGTTGAATTATTTTTAAAATTTTCTGCTAAATTTCATCAACTTGTACTAAACAGTTTTTGAGAAATTATCTACTTGAGACAACAAAACGAATTTTCCTTTCTAACAGTACGTAAAGATTGATTAAAACGATGAGGATTTGTTCATAATTTTTTCCTATTGCCAGTAGATACTCATAAAAAAAATAATCAAGTTCAAATAATTAGGTCTAAGGTTTTCATTTATTGATTGTTTAAACAATCACTAATATGAAAATTGTTAATGAAACATTAAAAACCTATTGAATATCATACGAAATATCACAATAACAATTTAATATGATTTCGCCACTTTTGTCAGGAATTGTGACTCCAATTCATCCTTCAAGAAAAATAATGCGATGGGAAAATTACATATTTTTGAAATAACTAAAAATTAATGTTCACATAAGATTGAGCTAGAATTTAAAGTTTTTTGAAATTGCGCATATGTAGAGTATGGATAAAGATCCTTTTTATTTTCCCAAGGGCCGAACTACTTGAATCGTTGAGAAGAGGTGAAAAGTCGGATTTCTCGGTACGTATGTACCACGCCAACGCCTGATATGTAGTCTTTAATGGAGCCGATAAGACCTGATGCCCAAATATATCGGTGTCTATTACTTATATACCGATAAAATGTCTTGTGACTGTCATCGGGTCCGAGTCCTGACAAATGCGAGCCAATATAAGCGCGGAACGTTGCTTTTCGTCGAAGAATGCTGACCGCTTTCGCCCCGTAAGCGTAGTTTCTTTTTTTTCGACTTTACTTTTTTTTTCATTTTTTGCAATCCAAAGCAGTATTAGTGTGCGTGCTTGTGTCGTGCAAAAAACCGGTTTATCACGCTATCGATGTCATTACTCATTAGCCTCGCATCAATTATATATCCGGGGCTCGTAAAACGAGACTCGACCGACAAATCGTTTCGCGCTGCCTTCGCGAGAGATAAGTCAATGTCAAGGACCCTCGGATAATTGGTCTCTTATCGAATATTAATTTGTCAATGACTCGATTACGATAAGACGAATGAAAGCAAGACGGAGAGAAAAAAACGAAAGAGCGTGCTCTCGACCTTGTAACTTTTTTAATTTCGATAAAATCATCAGCTTTTAATTATATAAACTTCATTTTTAACTTCGAATGGAAATAATTTTTAATAATTAGGAGAAGAGGGGGGGGGGGGTGCAAAATGGGCCCCCCTCCAAATTTCAATATCCATAAATTTTTGAGGATAAAATGGGCCCCTCAAAAATTTCGGCTGAACAACATCTCTGCCCAAAATTTGTCTATCTAAAGACACGGTAGTGTCTTGACGCCAAGTAATGAAAAAAAAGCGATGCGCACGCATCTTCACGTCAAGACGCTGCCGTGTATACTTACAGTAAGA
>JAPYYX010003487.1:0-10767 GCA_030522605.1 Cremastinae sp. B BG-2022a | reverse complement strand
TTACAACATATTTTCTACTACAGCTTGGAGTATAATCCCGTAAATGTACTTGCCTCATTTTTTTACAGCATATATGCTGTTTTTTTGTAGATTTATAAAATAAGCGCGTTTATATTTTTAACTAACAAAATATGAAATAGAATTTCATTTTAAATTTCAAAAATATGTCTTACATGCTTCGTTTTTTCATTTGCCTGTTTGTTTACCGTAAAAATTTCGTCATTTTTAACAATAGAAACAAAAATTGTAATTAATTTAAGTTACTAATGTTGGATTGATGATTTTTGGAAAATTTTCTTGAAATTACTTCTTGATTTCTCATTACCAGTTACTTCGATACATACTTTTCTATTATACAATCCAAACGCCCAATGACTGTCGTATTCTACTTTACATCAACTTGATCGCCTAATATACAGGTCAAGTCTATTATCATTGCGTTTTCAAACTTTTTTGATCCAACAATTTTACAGGTAAGTACGTCGTTGGTGACTATATATAAGAGTAAAATAAATCTCAGAATAATAGCCAACTGAAAGACAATATATACTTCATTAAAAGAATAAAAAAAACGGATCAAAGAAATTTATGTTAGCAATAAAAAGTTTAGTATATCCAATTAAATGTTTTTTTATTATTTAAGAATCCTTCAATAAAATGTCCATTATTTTAATGTTTTTATAAAAAAAAAAAAAATTTTTTCAAACTTAACTGCTGTTCAGAGATTCATGTACACATTTAAATACGCAGAGTCGTTGGCTTTTTCGGAGGAACGTGTTGTGAAACAAGGATGATATTAGGTATATTATCACAGACGTCTATGAATCATGTTTCACCGCGTTATCTTTTTATGGAAAAAATTGTGATTCGTATAGACAACATCAGTTCCCTGAATGATTCTCGGCGGAATATTTTCACGAGGGTACTGATAAATTTCTAAATGACAGTAATATCGATTTCCGGCAATCTTGTTCCGTCGATCAGGCATTCGCACGAAGCCAGCACGCTGGAAAATCGAAAGTATAAGGAGGGGGAAAAAATAGAAAGAGTGAACACGTCAGGTAAGATATCGTATACGGCTGTTCGGATCGCCTGTTTGAGTCACATACATCTATTTGCCCGGACCCTCCCGAGTCTCGACGATGTTGACAGTCGAAAGATAATCTCTTTCATTCCACACCGATACCAAGTATTTCGTGCGACGAAATTTTACGGCCTTGCCCGAGAATTTTCGTTCAACGCACAACTAAAAAAAAATAATAATTGTCATCCACGTTTAACCTTCAAGTTTTTCATTCATTACGTGATTCTTATTCATTTAATAAATAATCGTCAGATTTTATCGTATAATGAATTCTTGTGTATTTTATTTCATCTATTCATTTATTTCGAGTTCATCGGTCTTCATTATAATTCATTATAACCAATTTTCACAAATTGGAAAAAAAAGTTGACAGTGACTTTTCAAAGTAAAATAATTTTTATCTCCAATCTACATATACATATTGACGTAGAGACCGCTGGACATTTTATTTTCGTTGGAGTTTTATTAATTCGGAGAATTAATATTCTCGTCACATCATCGTTTCTCGTTCGACTGAGTTGTACACTTATCTTTCTCGGTTATGAAAGGCGTTTCAAATTATATTTGCCAACGCCTAAAAGAAGAGCACATACGTGCGAAAGATAACTAATTTTTTCTCGGTATATTCTAACGCGTATATTAAGATTACCATTCGCTTTATAAACTCCAAAGCTACGTAAATGTGCTTCACGTACGTTAAAAGAAATTGCGAGGCTGAAAATTATCACTCTCGCATAATCTCACGTATGGGATAGAGAATTTTTCCACATCTTAGTTTTTTGTTTCTTAATTCGGCACGTTTCGTTTCACATCAATTGAGATTACAATTGTTTTTCTCTCGCTATATTTTGGAGCAAAATTTTCGATATCTCTTGATGAAAATATAATCCTTATAGGTGTCATTTAATCTTGTTTTTTTTTTCATTTCATATCATAAAATTACTAGGTCTTTTTTCTTTCAAAATAAAAAATAAAAATTAATTGAAAAATATTTATGTGACCCTCCATTCACTGTTGATGCATCGACGCACGTAGTTAAAGTTTTTGTAAAACACGTTACCTAGAATTTTATTGCGAAAAGACACACAGCGAATAAAGTAACATGGGATAAAAAAGCGAGAGAGGCCAAGGAAAATCTTATGAATTGCATGAAGAATCTTTTTCCCTCTCTCCGTTTCCTACTCTTACTGTCGACATTCATTCACAGTATTCTTGAACAAAAGTGAAAGAATAACCGAGCATGGTAACGAAGGGAGCAAAAAAGTCAATGAAGACCTATATACTATAAAAATTCATAATTAATATTGCACCATGGCATGCGTAATTATTTTTACTATAAAAAAATACATAGATATTCATATCCTCTCAAACATGTTATCAAATTCAGTGGTTAAAAAATTTCTAGTAATATTTAAAAAATTTCGTTCTTATAAAAAATTGCAAAAAATAGCAATCACAATAA
Source organism: Cremastinae sp. B BG-2022a (assembly GCA_030522605.1). NCBI lineage: Eukaryota > Metazoa > Arthropoda > Insecta > Hymenoptera > Ichneumonidae > Cremastinae sp. B BG-2022a. The sequence goes on along the minus strand of JAPYYX010003487.1, from coordinate 8,221 downwards.
ATGTTTAAACTTATGGTAAATATTCTCGAAATTGTATAAACATTTGCGGTGACATCAAAGAAATTTTATTTAAAATTTCAAGAAAATCTGTTTCATAGTTTTTTACGGCTTGTACTTTCTTAATCTGTGTCCCGTGTACACGTGTAAGTAATAAAAATAAACCAAGTGCCACTCGTGCAATTCGGGTGACGTAGATGAGACTGCTCTCGATGTCGTCTTATTTTATTTGTCGAATTGATACGTTTCGAACGAAGTATTGACAATGTTTCGTTTCATCGACGTTTAACTTTTTTAAATTTAAACTGACACGTGATTCGTGTATATAAATGTGAACTGTAAAAGAAATAGGAGTCACGTAGATATGTTAGCTGCTATACTATCGCGATGATGGAAGCTCGCGCGTGTCAGCTATGACGGTGTGCGTGCCGAATCCTCGAGAGGCTCAACGGAGACTCGGAAAGAGAGAAAGAGAGTCTCGAGCCGGCGCGTACAAACCAACGAGTTTAGTTCATGCTCGCTAGCACGCGTGATTAGCCGGCTAGCTCAAATATAAGTGTTCCTTGTATCACCCCAAATAACATAATCAAATATTGCACGTTTTCAGAAAAAAATTTAACCTCGTACGTGACGACAAGTATCTCTGAAAAAAAAATTTCAATTGCTCTGTAAAAGATAAAAACATTAAAAATGATCACAGGAAAAAGTGAATAAATTTAATAATAAAAAATTAATAATCATACGAAAAAAAATCGCGATAATCAAATTTTTTTATTGAAAAAGTGATTTTTTTTGGGTCGCGATAACGTGTTCAAGTTTTTGTTTTTACATTTTTCTAAATCTGTGTCACTTGTTATCGATATTCACAAAGTGTTTGTTACTTTGTTCTCTTTCTTCGCTCGTAAAAACCTGTGATTTCATATTTTTCGTGTGCAACGGTTTTCTCCGGTGCAGAGTTTTGTGAAGCGATCATGCGGAGCGACAAATGATCGCGAAAATACGATCAATCCATTTGTATTTACTGCAGGTAATCATCACATTGAATGAAAAATCTTAAATTCAATAAAATTATTTGTCATCAATTCTGGAGAATGTTTTCATCATTGCTCCGAAAAAAACAAAATAACAATTTTACGTTACTCGCGGTTTTCACATCGACATGTGATGCTCGTAAAAGTCGAATCGACTTGAGTATTTGAAACAGGTTATTCCTCTTTTCAATCCGGTATTCTGAGCCTCATGAATGAAGCTGCCCTATATGTTTTTTAACGGAAAGAAATATTTGTCTGAAACTTATGTGCGTCGATAGATTTCCACGTGTTACTCAGTAATGATCTTTATCGCAACATTCTCGGTAAGCGAAGTATCGTCTTCGGAGTAAATCGATTTGATTTTTTTACGATTAGTAAAAAAAAAACAATTTTCGTAACAATGAGTACGGAAAAGTAAAACGTTATCACCGGCGACCGCAATCTCTTCTGGAAGTTTAGTTGCCGAGTAACAATCGAGATTATCGTGAATACGTGTGATAATCGTTTTACGAACATCCATGTCCCTGGCGTATTGGTAATATTTCCGCTCTCTCTAATATTTCTTCTCTCTTCATTTTTTTACATTTCACGAAGAATGACGTCAGACGATGGAAAGAGAATTTCTGGTTAAGTTCGTAGGCGAAGCAAGTTGGCAGAATGGAGGAGAAAATAGTCACGTGCTATTTCAAGGCCTTCGTGTTACGAAACGAAAAATCGGCGAAAAAAAGAAAAGGTCTTGAAAGTACCGAGAAAAAAACGAAACAATCCTAAGACTTTGAACCCGATGCGTTTATTTCCTCATCTAAAATTGTAAATAAAATATTAATCCTGATACACGGTTGAAATAATCTTGCACGTGTGCTCTCAAGACTCTCTGATATTCGTCATATTTTGTTTTTACAGTCACACTTCGATAAAAACAAATCCAACGGAGATGAAGTGATCATTGAAAATTATTTGCTCAGGTGTTCGAGTCTATTCTTCCTTCGTATCTTGGTACCTTTATCTTCATCGTTTTCTGGCATTCCTCAAATCCAGTCAGGTATAAAGCGCTCGACGTCCAGTCAAAAATTAGTCCATCGTAATAACACAACTCGAGTTGGCAATTCCACTTTCTTTTCGATGGGAATTTTCCAGTCCAATTCCTCAATTATTCGACCGAGAACGATAGTAAAACAATATTATCAACCTCACGTTTTATTTATTTATTTATTTATTTATTTATAAAATGAAAAATTGAGGATTTGTTTAAACCAAAATGTTATTATTATCAATTAATATTAGACGAGGGTCATGTGAAAAATCGGAACTAAAATTTAATGATGAACATCAGTGAACTGTGATCATAGAAAAGAAATTTTCTCAAAATGCATTGCGCACTTCGTGACACTTTTTCCAATCTTCATTTCAGTGATTAAATATAATTATCTACACGAATATCGCGTAAAAAGCCACTAACTAAATTTTGTAAATTAATTAATCAGTTAATTAATTGATATTAAATTTATATCATATGAAAAATCTTTGATCAATTTTATTGATGAACGTCATGAATGGACTTTGCTTATAAAAATAGAATACACATATAAATTACATTGCGTAATTCGTGACACATTTTTCATTTGAAATTTCAGTAACTAAATATAATTCCGTTCACGTAAAAAGTCGTAATTTCGATTTCCCTCTCGTATAGCATTGAAATTTCTCTTCCTATAAGTATTCGTCTCGAATTTCGTCGGTATACAAATAAGTTTCTCGGCATCCCTTACCCTCCAGCTTTCTTTATCTTCCAATTCTCGTTTTCCGTCAGCTTTTTTTTTCTTTTTTTGTGTTTCGGTCGCTCGACCGGGAGGAAGCGATCGTTGGCGGGCGTGTCCCTGACGATCACTCGGAGCATCGCCGTGCTCTATACCTCGCGAAGGAGTCACGTATGTTAATTATAACGCCGTCACGCATGCGGTAAATACGCCTTGCCGCTTTCCGCTAGACGCCATTCCTCGCGAGGAGATATCCAAGAGAAAAAAAAAGGAACAAAAATAGTAGGAATCTCGAATAAATAGTTCATGGACGAATTTCTGTTTGACATTCCATGTGCGAATATAGCGTAACTTTTATCGACTAAATGTTGTCACCGAATGACCAACTTTTCCGATAATACATATAATCCTCCGAGCGCAGTTTTCACGATTTTTTTTCCATAATTCTAATCACACGTCAGAAAATAGCTGGCCGATCGTTCTTTCTCGTGCACCGGTATTACGTAACGCCACGCGGTCAACTCATAATACATACAGGCGTATTCATAGACGTCTTTGATACAACGCTTATCTGCGGACGCAGCAGTTCCTTCTGACTTCCATTAATTGATAGAGCTTACAGAGATGGCACTTTAATTTATTTATCTCCGATTAAGATAAATTCTACTTATGTTAAGCATTTTTTAACGTCCATTATATTTTTACACGTTACTGAAAGTTTATTGTTGCTTGAATTTTCATCAACAATGAGCAATCTCAACGAAAGAATGAAAACGTCATTCAGAATGTTTTCTTTACAAATAAATTAGGGCTGCATTTATGATTGAATCCATGCTAATTTTGTTTAGCACCGTGTACTGGATGAAATGATTTCCTAGATTTTTTAGTATACGAGTTTACTTTGCTTTCCGTTAATTGCTTTTTTTCCGCTGACAATTGTGTACGTTCTTAATGCTTGATGAACCATGACGTAATAAGTTTGAACGTCGCTGTATTCATCCGTCCCTGAACGATAAATTCATAAGAATAAGTTACAATCAACCGATTGATGCCAAACAATTGAATATACATCTCCTGATACACGGGTCGTATGTTTGAAATTTATTTAGCGAATTCGCTCTTTCATTCGGCATAGAAATTTTCTAAAATGTTATTCGATCTTTCTTCTTGAAGTATCATTTTCTTTGAGATGATAAAAACATTCTAATTGAATAATTAATTTAATTCATCGTGCGTTGCGTTCTAAGTTTCGTTGAACTTAATTATTGACCCCCTGCATGGGCGTAACGATCCTTCCAACTCCCTCCACTTTAATTGCTCTATCGCTCTACCATTTAAAGTGATTGCCCGCTGGAAGTTCCGAGACTCTGCGACGATGTTTTCCTTTTTTCCCGAGAGTGTCGTAGAATAGAAAACGTGCATTTTTACACTCACACACTATTGTCAATGGTCACACCTAACAGAATTTTTTCTGTCCCTGGAACGCTCGCTGTGCTCGTAAAGGCAGAAAATAGTTCAATATTAAATTCTAAGATAGATGAGTGAGTCAGAGATCGAGGACGGCACAACGCAAGTTTAACTCGTGAGCTTAACATTGCACTATAGGAACATCAAACAGACAAGTTAGAATAAAAAAATAAAACATCACGAAAGTAAATCTTGCATTTAAATTAAACGATTTTTTGAAAATTTTAAGCTTCATCATTTAGCAATTCTGTTACCATCCATCGTATGCATAATAACACAAAAAATTCAATATAAATTCTTTTTCTTTGAACATTTTTCAAGCTCAATGCCTCAACGGAAACTCGAAAAGAATACAGTTTTCTTTTTACATGGTGTGATGAAATATTTAAATTTATTTTCATGGATACAAATTTGAAGAGGACGATGATTAAACAGGTGGCCTTATCGTTCTTATCCGTCCATTTCAAAATAGAATTTTCACCGATAACGACAGACAGTAGAAAAAAATAACGGACACGAAAAATTTTATTCGTCAAGATTTTCACTTCGACGAAGGCTGTAAAATTTAAGAAATTATACCCATATTTCTTACACATCCAATTAATTTGTATTCTTCCAAGTTACTCTCGAAATATGATAAGATTTATAAAAAATTATATGATAATGTTAATTATTTATTATACTTACACATTGACTATATTGAAATAAATAGCTTTTACCTTATGATCGAGATGTAAGTAAAAATGTGTGGTAAGTGTGAATTAAGGAACAGAAGTGGAATCGAAATATACATAGTGGGAGAGGTCATCATACCCTCTTGTGCAATACATTAGCGGCGAGCAATACGGCGCCATGAGGGCCATTCGAACCTCTCTTGGAAATCCATAAAATGAGAGCAGAGAGTGAGAAAGAAAAAGAGCAAAGAAGATCGATAAAAAACGAAACATATTATCCTAAAGAGATGAAAGGATAAAATATCTTACAATCAATAAATGTACACCGAATGACATACAATAATACATCAGCACCCCCACATGGATATGCTTGTGATTCATTTGAATCTATTCCTGATGCGGGCCCCAAGACCATATGTATGTTTTCGAAATAATAGAATAACGCATCCAAATTATCTCAAACGATTAAAGTAGTAATCACAAAATGAATTTGAGTCTAAAACATCGTATTTGAGTCAACAACCCCAAAAAATAGTTCCAATACACTCAGTAAGATGGACTGTATCAAATTTTCTCTTGCGAATCAGTCCATTCAATTTTATTATCAGTGGAAATAATACAATTGATGTAGAGCTCTAAAAGGATTGCTCGAAATAAAAAGAGTTAAATCCGCGAACATTTTTCCTTTAATTTTTTATTGGCTTGAATTATGTAAAAACATCCTAAAAATGATATTCGATGTTAATTTTAAACGGTGTCGCCCGCTGCCAATACTGCGATAAGTAATCGCTTAGCTCGTGCTCATTGACGATGAACACTGAGCGGCACTTGGGTTTCTCTACATTTTTATACATAGATCTGATTATATGAAAATTTATTAAAATTTCGGACAAGCCAGAAAAAAATCACTGAGCGTTTCACCACGGGTTATCCTCAGTTTTTTGTGCCCTTGTGTAAATGTGCCACGCACAGTTAGAGAAATATACCGTTTATGAACACGATCGGGGTGGAATTGGGGAGTTGATTAGTGGAGAGAAAAATTGAGAATGGAAAGAAAACAAGACTGTGTACACTCAAAAAGGGTACACAGAATAAATTTATGGATTGATTCATACTAATGATAAAGTTAAATTACTACAAAAATATCCAATTGACGAAAAACTTTCAAATATTTTTTTTTTCATTTTTTTCAACAATATTTGCATTATCAATAAATGAATATTATTCGAATTGATGAATAAGTTTAAAAATATATCGTCATCATTTTTTAGAAATTTAAATAAAGAAAACATAAAGATAAACTAAAACAAATTCTGTTTTGTTAAGAAATTACACAAGGTAATTCATAATTTTTTCACTTAATACAAAAATGCTTGACTCATATAATCATATGATTACACAATGAGAACGACATTTTTTTGTAAACAGTGTTGTAATAAAAAAGTGACAAATGCTTATAATAGCTGTCGAGACTCAGTGAAAAATACACTTCGTCCTGTTGAAGCGATGAATAATAATCCACGTTGCCATCCTCCTTTCATGACCGAGTTATATTACTTTCGTTCCTTGAGGCTCAATGACCCCTTCCACATTTCCATTCTGTTTACACGACTTCGTTTCCGAGAAATGCGTTCCTCGATTGCGAATAAAATTATTGATTTCGGATAAAATCGTATCTCTCTACGGATCAATGTTTAGGAATACCATTGATGTTACTGTCTTTTACTTCACTGAGTTTTTATCTTTTTTTAATCCATCTGTAATTTTGACTTTCGATTTATTATAAAAGGCATAATTTTTTGCTCCATCTCATAAAAGATTTTGAGCTAAAATTACATAATACAAATAAATACGATTTGTCTTAATTTAAATTATTATCGTTTAATAAAACAACACATAAAAATTTTTTTTCTTTCAGATTGTCTCCAAAAATTTTTTAACAAAATCCGGAGAATACAAAATATCGATTTAAAAAATTGAAAGAATTCTTAAAGAACAAAAAATGTCTCCGGACAAAGAGAGAATACCACCGACAATGTGCACAGGAGAAGCGGAAGTGGATATACTGAATCCAATTGAAATTGAAGAACCAGCTATGAAAGTGACGAAAAGAAACGAGAATAAAAAAGACGAAAAAGTGAAAGAAAGTGAAAAAGAGCAGAAGGTCGAGTACGTGCCTAGAATCAAATGGCCTGATCTCTTCGTTCAGATTTTCATTCACGCAGGTTTCGTCTATGGATTCACACTGTTGTTAACTCGAGCCAAACTACTCACAATATTATGGGGTACGTTATAACATAATATAAATACAAATAAACAATATTTTACAATATTATACTTAATTGTTATTGTTAAGTTTACTTTAACTTTAACAAAAATAATCATAGTGATGCATCGCTTTATAACAATCATCAAACCCTAAATGATGTTTGGAGTACTTTAGACCTTTAATTAAACTGTAACCGAATATTTCAAATATTTGTGATTATGATTCTGGATTCGAATGGTAATACAAATAACATGCATCTTCCCCTCTAATTCGTCACTGGGTAGAACTTTCCATCGTAATTAGTTTATCAGTTAAAGTCGATAAGAAAACACGTGGGCTGAAATTATATCCACTTCAGCAAACATGATACCGTGCGCGCATCTTTTTTTTCTTTTATCTTTCTATTATTTTCTAGATAATAAAAACTTACTTCATAAAAGAAAGGTCTTTCAAGTTTCTCCAGTAATAACGTTTTTATTAAATCATTCAGTTGTGATTTTTATTCTTTACATATTATGTATACAATTGATCTTTGAGTTACACTATGTATAAATTAATCAATTTTCAATAAAGAAATACGAATAGCCCGGTCAATTTTAATTTCATAATCTTCGGAAAATCGGTAAACTTGCCAGATACTTAAATCTATGATATGACGACAGTGACCACGATGAGAACGACGCGAATAGAGTTTCTAAGATTGCCGACTAACGTATTATTAATATCCGTGACACGTATTGCATTTACGTGTTTTGGACCACAGCAAGAGGTCTACCGCTCGTCAGAGTATATTCCAAACTGTCGAATATCAAAATGAATGCTGAGTGAATAAAAAAAAAACAAAGTCAATGAAAATAATACGTGAATGAAAATAAAAATCAGATTTATTAAATGCAAATAAATTTTTGCTGAAGAAATTTGCTCACCATTGGCAGAACCAGATCCCTGCTCAAAATTTGTCTGCTCGATATTGTTATACAGATTGGATATTGTTTTTTAGCATTGTTGAGTAGACAAATTTTGAGC
>JAPYYX010003486.1:0-10768 GCA_030522605.1 Cremastinae sp. B BG-2022a | reverse complement strand
TTTGATCGATCTTTGCATTTTCCTTTTCTAATTCCTCTATAATAATTTAAAAACCATTAAAATTACTTTTGTAAAAATCGAATTTAATTTTGATCGATCCTTGTATCTTGTTTGCGGAAATCCGAGAGTGAAATTTCGTCCTGATCGAAAGGATTGTTTTTTAACACGCGTGTAATACGTGATAGTGTATTCGAGGCATTTCTTGACAGCGTAAGATCTTTTTTTATACGCACTTTTTCACCTCGGTCTCTAGTCATTTATCTTTTTCTGCATCATCACCGCATATATACATGTTACGTACGTTTATACAACCGGTATTATTTCTCCGGCGTGTATATGAATGCATGAGCGTTGAATTATTTATACAATTTCACCCTTCCTCGAAGTCAGACTTTTCTACCTGCATCTATACCCGGTCTCTGCCTTCCCGGCTAGCGGGCATCTTTATTAAATCCAGAATCATCCCGGCACGTCGATGAGATCAAAAAATCTCATTTCTTGACTCACGATAAAAATTGCTTGAATTTGAATCACAATGAGGCCCCTTTGGGGACAAAATAATCGATCTTTACCGTTACGTCAGCGTCTACAACTTTTTTCACATTCTCTTTTTATAGAAAACTGCATGACTCGTCTGAGTCTTCAAGAAAAATAAACAAATTTGAAAAATTGAAAAATTTTACTTTTTATTACGAAAAAAAGAAAAATTCAGTTTTGTCATGTATCATGAGCTCATTTTTTTAATATAACTTTTTTCATTCTGATTTTCTGTACATAATTAATTTTTATCAAAAAAAAATTATCGAAATTTTGATCTCATTTTTTCTCAAATTCCAAGTGGACTGAGCATTTGAATCCATTAGGAAAAGTTATTGCAAATCAATTAAAGAAAAGCATACTCAAAATTCAAACTGATCCTATAAAAAGTTTATTTGTTATATAATAAACAAAAAATCATAAAAATTTTTGTCTTCAAATTTAAAAAAAAAAAATAATTTTGAAGCTTCTTTGATGTTATATAAAAATGTGTGCAAAATTTCAATGGGCTTCACAAACCGAAAAATCGAGATACTTGTTGTTAATATCGTGATATTTAACACGGGCTCTTATGGGAGGTTGCGAAAAATGACGATTGTCAAGAATAAATATCTTGATTTTTCAGTCGGTAACAGCCCCTGAAATTTTACACAGTTGTAAATATGACATCAAAGTATGTTTCTGCAAATTTTCAGTAAAATCTGAATATAACTATTTTATGCAAGGAATACCTCAAAATAAATTTTTTATTGTAAATTGATATTCTAATCCAGTGAATGAGCAATTTTAGCGATTGATCATCTCTCGTGTTCGAAATCCAATATCGTCATTGATCACAGATATCTTAATATCCTCTCGAATTGCGTTAATTAAACGGGTTCAGGTGGAATCGAGAATGAGCCCGTAATTAACGTTTGACAAGCGACACAGCAGGTGCGCCGAGGAGAGTTTACGTACGGCGTATTCCCAATATTCGACGCGAACTCGCTATTTTACGCGAACCCACACGTGCGCGAAAACGTTACGTCGAAACTTCGATTCGATAGCTCGTTAACTTCGAAACGTAACGAGCGTGCCATTGTCAACTTTTGCACGCTCGGTCGTTCCCATTTTAATTGCTATACGACACGAGAGAATTTTCCTTCTCACTTGTTACAGTGACAATTTCATTTCTTTTACAATTATTTACATCATTCCAGAGTAGAGAATTTTCCCTCGGTCCAGTGACGATTTCATTCGTTTTATAATTATTTGGATTATTTTTTATCTGAGTATTCAATATCGAGGGAAAATTTTATTTTTATTTTACATTTTTTCTTTTCACTCCAATGGCATGGTGACGATTTTTATTGTTTATAATAATTGAAATTTTCCATTTATTTATTGATGGTCTATTTATTTCAATTATTTATAATCGAATATTATAATTATTTATATCTAATTTATTTGTAATTGAAATAAATAGACCACAAAAAAATACAAAACTCATCTTGAAATATTGAAAAATTCGACAAATGAAATAAAAAGTCGAAAGCATCAACAAAATCGTTCTGATAAATTCAATTTGACAGAATATTATAAAATTATAAAAAATTCAATAAAATTCTGATATTTTTTACGCATTCCCGCCATTTCGAATTGATCGATAACCAAATAAAAAGGAGATACGTGATAAAGTCTGAGGTGATATGTTTATTCGTATCGGTGTTAGAATCACGCGTGCGACATTCCTCTTCCGACCTTTCCATAAAATCCGCGCTCGCGAAGAAATTCCATCCGCCTTCTTCGTTTTTTTTTTCTCCATTTCCCTATTCTGTCCAGCAGAACCGAGGACGGAATGCCACTTCCTCGTAGATTACTATCGAGGAAAGAGGGAAAAAATCAACATCCCTCTTTCTCGTCTTTTCTCTATTTACCAAACGATTTCTCGATCCCGCGACAAATACACTATTTCGTTCTCGAATAGATCGAATCTCCGTTCCTTTCTCATTCTTCCTTAAAATACTGACGTAGGAATTACTTTATCTCGAGAATTCATGGAATGAGACATAAAATAATTTTGTAGTCATTTTTCTTTAAAAAAAAAAATGTAAAACATTCGACAAAGTTGTTTATATTTTTTTATTTTTTCATTTTATTTTTTTTTTTGTAATTGATGATTTTGTATAACGAGAGTCGTTGGCATTTCAAGGTTTCGAATCTCGCAAGAATCGTGCCAAGAATTGTCCACGCGACGAAAAATCTTTTATATCCTCGGCCGGAAGCGTAGTCGACCACACCCCGGAGACATTAGCATCCACCTCGAGACGGTGAATCTCGGAATCGCGTCACACATCACGCCTCTTCTTTCTCAAGGAACGACGTGAAATCTTCACGTTCTTTTCTCGTCCTTTAGAATTTCCTTTTCCGTTTTTTTTTCTCAAATCCGGGCGCATCCGGAAAAATTTTCTTTCGCTCACAATTGCCTCGCTTTCGATGAATACCAATTTTTTTTTTTAATCTCAGAAAAAACGAAAAAAGTTGAATAGTCACTTTTTTTCCAAAATCCTTTTCGTAATCCCTTATATTGATAGTTGATTTTTTATTCTTTTGTGATGAATTCAAAGATTTTATTCTTGATGTTGGATATTTTCGTTGAAAGTTTTCCTTTACATTTTGGAAACTTTTTGTATGAATATCGACATTTTTTAATTGTAAAAAAAAAGAAAAAAGTTGAATAATCACTTTTTTCCAAAATCATTTTCGTAATCACTTATATTGATAATTGATTTTTTATCTTTTTCTGAATTCAACGATTTTATCCTTGATATTAGATAAATTTGTTGAATGTGTTTTTTCCATTTCGGAAAATTCTTTTTTATGAATATCAATTTTGTTTTAAATTGTAAAACAATCGAAAAACGTTGAAATCTGTGGTCACTTTCACAAAATCATTTTAATTTCGTATGGTCCTTTATTACAATTAACAGTTAATATTTTATACTTTTTTTAAATTCAAACATTTTATCTTTGATGTTGGATAAATTCGTTGAATTTTTTTTTACATTTCGAAAAATTCTTTTTTTATCAATATCAATTTTTTGCAATTGTCAAAAAAAAATCGAAAAACGTTCAAATCTCTGGTCACTTTCACAAAATAATTCTAGTTCCGTAATCCCTTGTATTAACAGTTAATATTTCATACTTTTTTTAAATTCAAAGATTTTATCCTGAGGGTATTGGATAGAGAATTCATTCGAAATTTCTACGAGCTATTCGTCCCCGATCTCTAATCTGTGAAAAGAGATTATCCGTTATTGGTCATAGTAACTGGTAACTGTACAATTTCCACAGAACGAGCAAAGTTTGTACCCAGACATCTCCATTCGAACAAAAATTCCTCAGGGATTCCGAACCATCGATCCTTTATTCCCCAGACGTCCACAATGCACTTCGACTTGCAGTATTGGAAATTCTCTCAAAAGGGTCCAAAATATACATCAGAAGAACGGTTAAGACCAATTATTAAAAGTACCTCAAAAAATATTCGCCTCGAATTTGCGTCCAAAGACTACACAAGACAGAAAAAAATCCTAAAAAAAAAATTAAAATGACTTTTTATGAATTTTCCAACGGTAAAAATTCGACGTCAAGGAAAATTTGCGGTGACGATGAACGAGCCACGAAATCTGTTGATTGATGCCGCTTGACGTTTTAAAAACAAGGAGCGATCCTTCAGATCCAGTAAAAAATACATAAACAACTGGAGAAAAGAGAAAAAGGGAGCAGAGACAGTCTGCGAAGATCGAAATTGAAAATTGAAAATTCTCACAAAAAGGTCCAAAATATACATCAAAAGAACGGTTAAGACCAATTATTAAAAGTACCTCAAAAAATATTCGCCTCGAATTTTGCGTCCAAAGACTACACAAGACAAAAAAAATCCTAAAAAAAATTAAAATGACTTTTTTTATGAATTTTTCCAACGGTAAAAATTCGACGTCGAGGAAAATTCGCGGTGACGATGAACGAGCCACGAAATCTGTTGATCGATGCCGCTTGACGTTTTAAAAACAAGGAGCGATCCTTCGTATATCCAGTAAGAAATAAATAACTGGAGAAAAGAGAAAAAGGGAGCAGAGAGACAGTCTGCGAAGATCGACGGAGTGACAGCAGACGAGAGGCGGTTAGAATTCGTATAACATTCGTTCCCTTAAAAGGGACGACACGCACCCTTATTTTCTGGGCCCGTTCGCGTTACTGCATCACAGGTATATACAGAACGAGATTCCAGACTGGTTTTTCTGGATACGTAATTATCCTTCGAGCAATAACATCAATTTCAGTAGCCGAATTTTTCGTACCTTGAAAAATGCGAATTAATTCCTCTCAATTAATTTTATTTAAATTTCATTCAAATTTAACGTCAAAATTTTTTTATATTTACAAAATATATTTATAAAATTTTGTAAAATCTAATAATCATTCGACGATCCTTGAATGAGCCGTTAAAAAATAATAACCTGGATACGTAATTATCCTTTCAGCAATAACATCAATTTCACTGGCCAAATTTTTCGTACCTTGAAAAATGCGAATTAATTCCCCTAAATTAATTTTATTTAAATTTCATTCAAATTTAACTTTCAAAATTTTTTTATATTTACAAAATATATTTATAAAATCTTGAAAAATCTAATAATCATTCGACGATCCTTGAATGAGCCGTTAAAAAATAATAACCTGGCTACGTAATTATCCTTCCAGCAATAACATCAATTTCATTGGCCGAATTTTTCGTACCTTGAAAAATGCGAATTAATTCTTCTCAATTAATTTTATTTAAATTTCATTCAAATAACTTCAAAATTTTTTTATATTTACAAAATATCTTTACAAAATCTTGAAAAATCTAATAATCATTCGACGATCCTTGAATGAGCCGTTAAAAAATAATAACCTCGCGTTTCCCTCCGGGGAATGAGGAACCTCGTGGATTGATTTCAACGATGTCTATATCGAATAAACCAAAAATGGAGAACCCCTCGAAGAAATTTATGGATTTCTTCTTCTTTTTATGTTATTCCGGTGAGGAAAGAGGAGAGAGATCGAGAAAGAGACTGCCAGGAAGAGGGGCCAGCTCGATGAAGAATAGAAAATGAACGCTCGGTGAATCGTGTATCGCGTTCAGGTCCTTTCGATCTCGAGTGCGCACGAGGTGGAAGCAAAAACTACCCCACCTTGCATTCCCTTCGAGGAGGGGAAAATTTTTATTTTTCTCTCTCTCTCTCTTTTCTCCTTCTCGTTTCTTTTCTCGTTCTCTCTCCTTCCTGCTCGTGGACTCTCGCTTTTTGGCCCTTCTCACGTGGACTCCTCGCAAGGATCCCTTGACTCCGTTTTGTTACCCCCGAAGAGAGAACGTGACGTACACAACGGAAACCGCAGGGGCACCTTTTACCTTCCCTCTTCGATATTTTCTTCTCTCTCTCTCTTTGGACTTTATTTCCTTCTCTCTCTTTCCGCCTCGTCTTCGTCTCGCACCTCAAAAACGTTTCTCAGCATCTGCAGTCGTAGCTGAGATTTTCAACAGATCGCTTCAGCTGCTCGCGATTTTAGACCTTTAATTTTTGTCTCCGGTGACACAGTTATTTTATTACTCGAATTTCGTTTAAAGAGAACGGTTTATTTATTATTAATCGAGTGTAAATTGTTGGTTTTTTTAAAGATATTTTTATGTGAAAAATTTTCTCGATTTTATGGAAACGTTTTTTTTTCTTGGTGGAATAATTTTAAAATTCCTCAACGTCTACGAGACTCCGGTTACGCGTGACTGAGAAATATTTTTACCACTTTCGCCGCGAAGAATGTTTTTCTTTGATCGTGGAGCGAAGTTGGGAAAATTTCTACGTTCTTGTGTGGACACGTGAGACTTTTTGGAACTCACGAAAAATTATCTAGTCAACAAATGTTTTTAAATATTAATTAAGAAGGAAAAAAAATTTTTTTCTTTTTAACGGGTGTATAAAACGGTTTGACCCGCTGTCACTTCTCGATCTCATTCCGGTGGTTGAAGAACCCCTTATCGTGTGTACACTGAGTTGATAAGCCCTAAACGCCGAGCGTGATGTTACTGTCGCGATAATAAAACGGTCGATGAAACGGACCGCGCGGTTTGACCCAAAATTTAATCAAAAATTGGGCCGAGATATGAAAATAAATATTTAAAGAAAACGACGGAGTGAAAGTGCACGAGTGTGATAATATGAAGAAAAATAAAATCGAGTGATTCGATTTCAAAAAAAAAACGAACATATGAAATTTCGTGTGAAGTCGAGGAAAATTCGTAGTGAAAAGTCGGGCGCGAAAATTCGGTCTGCCTTGAAAATCCCTTGCAAGGATTACAAATTTTTGAACAATCTGAAATCGGCGCTTAGAGGGCTCCGGAACGGCTCGATCCATGTTATCGATCAGATCGCCTGGATCGCGCGATATCGTGTCAGCCAGATGCGGAAACGAAAAATGTGCGTGATGGAGGATAACGAAGACGAGAGAGTCGTTAACGTCATTATCAACTACTTCACAACTAGGGTACATTAATATCTAATTTATTTTTAATTTTTATTTTCTAGTATTTTGTATGAAGAAAATTTTTTCGATTAAATTCAATGAAAATTTATTTTCTGATATATTAAAATTTGGAAAATTCTTTAATATTTATTATCGACGTTCGATGTGTTAATTTTGTAATTTTTTTACTTTTTTTTAACAAAAAATTTGCTCGATGAAAAATCGACGAAAATTTTTTCTTATTTGCAATGATAAAAATTCTTTAACGTCAGTATCAAACTTTCGAACAGTTAATTATTGAATTACGAATTTTTATTCATATTTATTGTAAAAAAATTTCTTAATAAAAAATTAATAAATAATAAAAAAAAAATTCTTGATAAAAAATGTTTTCAAAGGAAAATAAAACAAATTCCTTTTGCGATAAGCTGAAATGAGGAAAATTCTGTAATATTGATCATCAACATTCGATGTGTTAATTTTTTAATTTATCAACTTTTTTTTAACAAAAAATTTTCTCGATGAAAAATCGATGAAAATTTTTTCTAATTTGCAATGATAAAAATTCTTCAACGTTAGTATCAAACATTACAACACTTAATTATTCAATTATCAATTTCTGTTCACATGTAACATAACAAATTTTTAATAAATAATAAAAAATAAAAGATTATTCATAAAAAAATGTTCTCAGAGGAAAATAAAAAAAAATTCCTTTTGCGATAAGCTGAAATGAGAAAAATTCTTTTTTCAATGAAAGAAAGAACTTTTATATGCATCGATTCAAGGTCAGCGTTGATACAGAGAGTTGAATAAAACAGTGGGATTCGCGACCACGCGTGACACTTTCGCAAGACTTTCCTACGCGTTCCTTCACGTGGCGAGTCATCAATGCGAGTATGTAGATATAGGCATATATGCGTAGACTGAAATATTTCTTCCGAAGTGCGTACACGCGTGTAAGTAAACGGAGATAGTGCCGGAGTGTTGGAGAATATCCATGATCCGGTAAACTGAAACCTTTCACCGTAGGAACGTCGATGGAAACTCTCGGCCAAAGGCCAGTCGACAATTTCCTCTTGGCAACTCTCAATCGCCTCGAGACTTTACGAGAAAAATTCACTATTTTCTCAGAGAACGAAGAAAGAGTACAAATTTTCGAACTGTGATGAAAATTCGTAAAAAAAAATTTGGTCATAAAAATAAATTTTCATTCAATTTTGGGTCGGGAAAATTGGACGAAAATTCGTAGGAATTAAAAGTGATTTTTTTTGTATCTCATTCTAATAATAAAAACTGCAATGAACGATTGACCTCTCAATCGCGATCAATTGAGTTCAATTTTTGATAAAGTTCATCACCCAATTTATTGTTTAATAGTTTAAATCGATCGTTTTTTATTTCTTTATTTTTAGGGCAAAGAAATATTTTTGTAATTAGTGAAAGTAAATCGAAAAGTGAACAACATTTATCACATTAAATGTTTTATTTCTTTAATTTATTAATAAAATCGCTAAAAATGTGATTTGAAAAATAAAAATTTTGCTAATGATCGTTTGTTTTTGATTTCAGAATTTCTTTTCGAAAAGATCGTTCCGCTCGAATCCTCTGAAGAGAACAAAAAGCGTGACAAAACTCGAAAGACAGAAGCAACGAGGCGCCGGACTCCGTGGCTGTCGATCACACGAATCTCTTCTCTGCGGTCAGGCCGTGACCTCGATGGATCTCGCCGCCGTCACGCCACTGCATCCGAGTCTACTCGGCAGACCTCACTGTTTTCAAGTCACCCCAAGTACCGGTGGACCAAAGTATTTTAGCTGTAGAACCGCGCACGAGAGGGATCAATGGCTTCACAGGTATATACGAACGATTTTTACTTTCACTCAAATCATTTTTCTATCCCTTAGAAATATTGATGCATGTGAAAAAAAAATTAAGCATGTGAAAATTTAAGCATAAAACAAAATTTAGAATTTTAAAAATTTTTAAATTTAAGCATGAAAACAAAATTAGAAATTTAAAAAATTAAAAAATTTAAGCATGAAAACAAAATTTTGAAATATAATTTTTTAAATTTAACTCAATTGAATTTGTTTAATTTAAAATCAATTTAACTGGTGTTCAATTTTATTAAACGAGCTTTAATTAATTCTTCTAAAACTTGATCTAAATGCATTTGCAAGAAATTAAATTAATTTTTATTAATTAGTCAAATCAATATTTAAATTTTAATTTATTTTAAGACCATTCCATTCTAAAAACAAAGATAAATTTAACGAAATTAATTTTTAATTAATTAGTCAAATCAATTTTTAAATTTTAATTTATTTAGAGGCCATTCCATTATAAAGACAATAAATTAAAAATAATTAATTATTCCTTTTTTATGTTTTAGCTTGAGAAAATCTGTACAACCGGACGCTGAACAGACACGTCGGACTGACAATTCCTTGCAAATTTGGCTATTGGAAGCAAAAGGCGTGCCAACGAAGAAGCGTTACTTCTGCGAGGTTTGCCTCGACAACACACTGTACGCTCGTACAACAGCAAAAGTCAAAACGGAATTATGCTTTTGGGGAGAGCACTTCGACTTTCATCTCCTGCCTTCCGTAAACACGATCCAAGTGAATCTCTATCGTGAGGCTGACAGGAAGAAGAAACGTGACAAAAATGTTTTGATCGGTAAGATCAATGAAAATTTCATTTTATCTGTAAAATTTTTATCTCAGTCTAATCTCCACAAATCAAAAATCTATGAAAGTAAAACTTTTATAAAAATTTATATAAGATTTATAAAATTCGTAATTTTGTAAATTTATTTTTAAAAGATTTATAAAAGTAAAACAAATTCATAATTTAATTAATTTTTTATTTTTTTATTTATTTGTTATTACGATGATAAAAAAATATTTAATTTTTTTTTCCAGGCTCTGTCAGTATTCCCGTGCACAACGTGACGTCAAGATATCTGACAGAAAAATGGTATCCGGTAGTGGGTGACAAGGGTCCGCTGAAAGAGCCTCCAGCGTTGAGGGTAAAATGTCGATTCCAGTCGGTCGACATCCTACCGGTACAAGTCTACCATGAATTTCTGGAGTACCTGAAAACCGATTACGCTTCTCTGTGCGAAAAGCTCGAACCGGTTATCGGCGTAAAGGCGAAGGAGGACATCGCAACCGCTCTAGTCGCCGTCATGCAACGCGAGAAAAAAGCGCCTCAATTTTTGGCTGACCTGGTCATGATGGACATTCACAGAATAGGTAAAAAAATTTTTAAAATACTCACCAAATATAATTCAGTTTCATCGATTTTAACATATTTATTTAAAGGGTTACATCTAGTCGTCAGCCGAAAAAAAGGCGAGTTTTTTTGAATTTTTTTTTTGGAAAACGATTGCAGATTTCGCTCTGTTTTTTGTTTCATAGTGAAAGGTATATTTTTTACTATGTTTCATCATTTTTTTATTATAAACCCTTCAAGGGTTTACGTTTAGTAAGAATTTTTTCGAAACAACTCACTAAATATCGGTAACCACGATATCTCAAAAAAGAGTCGATCGATTTACTTGAACTTTTGTATGCTTTTTTTTATATCAAAACGCAGTCCTTGATCGAAGGATTTTTTTTCGATGCATACTTTTTTTGATATCAAGGAAAATGAAGTGATTTTTTTGAAGAAATTTAGA
>JAPYYX010003485.1:0-15951 GCA_030522605.1 Cremastinae sp. B BG-2022a | reverse complement strand
CAATTAACTATAGCATAACACTCACCGTTTGTGGAAACAACTGACTCGACATGTACTTGTCCCTTTATTTTCGTCAATGACGATTTTTGTCTAGATACATCATTTCTATATTCACAATAGCAAAGATTGTATCGGATAATTCGTGCGTTGAATGCGAATTCTGGGCCGTTTCATGATACGTTACAATGAACGATTTATTGGCCTCGAGGCTCTACTGGGACTCTGGTATCCATATAATTATTTATTTAATAACAGTTTAACTTTTGTTACAAATTTCCTATACGAAAATTTGAAAAGTTTTTGTTTCAGATGAAGCGAATGTTTATTTTTGTGGATTTGAGAATATTATACCGGATGGACAAGCGCACGAAACAGGAGAGCCACTCATTAGCGGACGCCCATTTTTAGTTCGAGAAAAAGGACCCTTTCATTGACTTTTCATGTGTGTTTCAACTCTCGCATTTGCGACTACCTTCGTAATGAGAGATTGAAAGGAAACTACGAGCGAAGGTATACCAGATGATACCACAGGTCCGTGATATCGAACCAGAGCAAAATAAAGGCCATGGGATGGGAAGAAGTTTGCATAAAACTACTTCCAATAGAGATATGGAAGTTTGAATATCCACCGATGGTAATCAGCCGAAATAAACATTATCCCGAGGCATTACGAGCGGAAGATTTCAAAGGACGTTATACGCCGAGAGTGGAAAAGAGAGACGCATTCCAGACGGAAAATTAACGTTTAGGATAATTAAAGCAGCCCCTTTGGAACTATCAATTTATCGTTCGTGGTGTCTGATAGATTCAAACGGGACGATAATATTGGAAATATCGTGCATTAGTGATGAAGAAGAAATAAGTTATTTTAAGAATTGGAAAAGAAAAAAAAGATAAATCATTCTATTAAAGCGTACTGACGTGATAATGGAGGACAAAGCGTTTAGTTTGGTATTGATCGAGCCGTGAGAATGCAATGATGAGGGAGAAGGACAGCAATGCCAATTTACTCCGAGCGCTGACTTGACGAATGTACGAGAGGCTCTTCCTCTCTGTTGCTGTTGCCACACAGGAATCCGTTCTAGTCCAGCTCGTTTCCTCCGCTGCTCAGCCCTTTGTCCTGGTTACCCGATGGATAGACACCATTTCAGGAATCACTCGGAGCTCCCGAATCCGTACCGAATAGGTGATCCGTTCAAATAATTCCCCAAATGTTATTTCCGAAGAAACAAAAAATCCAATAATTTCGCATCGAAATTAATTCTTCATCGTGAGCGAGCTGATCGAATCCAATAATTTATTTATTTTTTACATCACCGTGATAACGCCATGCACGATCGATCTCGTGATTGAAGAGGAAGAGTGTGGGTAGGAGAGAATCGGGATGCGGGAAATTGTGCTTATGTACACACGTACGCAGAAACGAAAGCACCTCGATTTCGATCCTCCCTTGCCTTCCCTGTTCCTCTCTTCCCCTCTCGCTCTCTCTCTCTCTCTCTCTTTCTCTCTCGTTCTCTTCCTTCCCAACCATCCGACGAACCTTCCGGATATTGACGATTTTCAGAACCACGCTAACATTGATTAGGCAACGTTTCGCAATTTCGATATCTCGTTCCAATCAGACCGTCCCTCCGCTCTCTTTTCACTCTGATAGATTTTGCAGACGGCGTGGTGCTCCTCGAGTTGGCCATTTTTCGTTTATGATTTTCCATGCAACACTCCCTCCCGAAACAAAAATTAATCAACATCTTTTTTCATCAGCTAATACAAATCTCGTAAATCGCTTTTAACGTGTATACATATATAACAGTATGATCAGCTTGTACGGTTACTTTTTACTCCATTACCTACAGATGTTATATTACAACCTGTCCCACTTTGTCCAATAATATTTTTGCTTTTCATATGATATTATTTTGGTAAATGTTAAGAAAACGTCCCCCACCCCTGAGGGGGGCAAGAGGTGGGGGAATTATAGTTTTTGACCTCCTGAATACAATGCCGAAGAGAAATTGCGTCGGTCACCCCCCTCGCCCCCGAAAAGATATCCACAATTAAAAATAACAAAAGGCAAAAAAGGGTATTTGATGAAAAATGGTTCGAATAATCACATCAGATAGGGGGAAGGGACCTAAAAAGGTAATAATCCCGAGTACCAAGCCCTCCTCCCCCCTTCAGTGGGGCTTTATAGTGGATGAAAAATGATTCCCTCTGCCGAACATTCCCCCCCCCCATTTTTCATTTAATGTAGGTTTATGACAGTGGGGAGGGGCTTTGCCTCCCCCAACCCCACCGGGGCTTCGCCACTGAACCCCATCGGGAGCCTCACGCCTGAATACCACCAGGAGCTACACGGGGGTGGGGGGCTCGGTACTTGGGGTTGTCACCTGTCTAGCTCTTTTGCCTCTATCTGATATTATTATTAGAACCATTTTCCATTGGATCTCCCCCTCGCATTTTGTTATTTTTAATTGTGGATATCTTTCCAGGGGGGGGGGGGCGTGACCACCGCGATTTCTCTTCGGCATTGTATTCGGGAGGTCGAAAACTATAGATCCCCCTCTTTCCCCCACCCCTTTGAGGCGGGGGACGTTTTCTTAACATTTACAATTATTTTTTATTAGAAATCGTTTGAAAATATGTGAATTAATAAAAATTAATAAATATTCACAAAAAACAGCATAATGTTATTTTGTCATGTTCCATAAAATAAAAATTTTATGGAACAATTAGGGTGAAAGACCGAAGACTGAAATGAAAATAACTCGGAAGTGTCGCGCTTATCTTTTTTTAGCTTGCAGACAACAAATAAAAATTCTCGACATTTCTTACAATAATTTGTGACGCGCAAAATGCTACGATTTAAGAACGTGTCGATAAAAGCTCAAACGAGAGGCCTGGAACTTTTCTACCGGTCTCGAATAAATGAATAAATTTCCATATCGCGACGTGTGGGCAAGAAAAATAATGAGATTTCCTTACAATCAGAGCGGAGGCGAGGAACTCTTCCGCGCAGCTCTTCATTCAACGTATCTTTTTAATTTTGTTTCCTTCATTTTAATTCATTTTTTCTCTTTCTCTTCCTCTCTCGGTCTCTCTCGTTGGTGTACTTTTTGTCCCAGCGTGGTAAAATGTAGCTGCGCGGACAAGACAAATGTATTCACATGATTGCAATCAAGCCACCGAGAAATCTACCTGGGAATAGTAAAAAAACTGTGCTCAGAGGATAAATAATCTCAGGAAGAAAAAAAATACAAACCTGAAACGTATATATGCCGAAGAAAGTGAGCTTTCAAAAAGATCTTGTCCATCTCCTCGGAACTACGAAAGCTCTGCGTATAAAAGTATTTTATACTTTTAATAACTTTGAAAGCATCGTTTTCTTCATTTTTTTCTGTCATTCGTGCCTTCTTCTTCCGGCGTTATTCTATGTTGGAAAAAAAGCAAACAAGACAAAGAAGAACAAGCTCATGGTCCGACGCCGGTAACGAGACGTCCTGACAATAATCAAGAAAATTATATATATATGTTTCCTTATTTTTTTTCCGAAGAAAAGTCGTTCCGTTGTCGACCTCCTTACCTTTTTTGCGAATGTGATAAAAGTATCGCGGGAGACAGCAAAAAGTTTCAGTAATTATTTCCGTTTGAGAAGTAAATTATTCCGGAAGAAACAATTTCGTTCGGGGATAAATTCTACGTTTAATGAATTTTTTAAACGAATTTCTGGTCCCCTCCCTCCCTCCTGTGTCCCTCATGTTTAATGACGGGAAAAGCTCGCTGAAGGAAGAGCTGAAGTACGCTTTGAGAAAGAGCCGGGAAAAAGAGTTGAGCAGAAACGTTCGTATACCGCGTAAAGAGATTATGTAATAGAGAGGTAAACCAAGCAAATGACGACGTGCCTATTATAGCGAATGAAAAGAGAAGGCGAACGGACAAAGGAACCAGCACCAACGACTATGATCGAATGTGTCACGGTCGCTGCATCCTTCCTGCACTGTTACTCCAATTATTCCTTCGTCTCGTTCGTCTAGGTGAAAATTTAGAACTTAATCGCATCAACGAGGGGCACTTACGATTAACTCTAATTCCATTATTACATTTCGCTACGTTTTCACAAAAAAAAAACGTTGTCCGATAGATATATGAAAATAAGAAAATGCATGCGGGCCAAACAATAAATACAAATTCATCTTTACAGAAGAATATTTTCTATTTATTTATACAGACGAGAGATATAAAATGTTTAATAGACAATAGACAGTGTTTCAACGTTCAGTTTACAGTTCAACTTTTCTTTTGTTCAGTTTAAAGATTAATCCGGCCTGTCCTTTCATCGCTTTCTTGCTCCTATCGTCGTTTCATCGAAGGTACAGAATCGTTAGTCATTTTATTTATCGGAACGTAGCAGTGGATAACGGTCGGCGATAAGCCTCTTCTCTTTACTGATCGCGTCTTTATTATTCACGCATGATCCATGCAGCGTTTATGCATATATATATTCATGCTTATATACATAAATATATTTATACATTTAATCATTGTTTTTTTTTTTAAATTTTTTTATTACATATTTATAATATTCTTATGCAACATTGAAATTTTTGGAAATCAATAGTAACATTCAATATATTTAACTTTGACAATTTTCACTATTTACGATTGTTCTTTTTTTCAATTCCTCGCGCCATTTTTTGCTCATACACTTTCGTTTTCGCATTTTTTTTGTTTGTTTTTCTTCGAGTACTTTTTTATAATTTTCGCTCGCTTCTTTTGCCCTCTACTATCGTTAAATTTGATCCAGACGAGTTCAACGGTAATATTTATATAATATATGTATTCATAATATAAATACATACACGTGATAATATTTTTAATGATCCATAATTAATATACACATATTGCATGCCGGGGGAAAGAAATATCGAGAACGAGGCTCGTACAGGAAAACGTAACACGAGACGATTTTTGTAACTTGAAAAATAATGACCGTCAAAATTAATTGTCGAATACGGAGGACGAAACAAGCGCAACTTTAAATTTTTCTCAACAAATGCATCTCGTGTAACGAATGCTAATAGCCTTCGATCTGATATCATTAGTTAACATTTACTCACAACCAGCTGATGATTTGTGATCGATATTTATGGTTTTTCCCTTCCTTCTTCCAAGTAAAATTATAGTTATTTATAATTAACACAGCGAAATCTTTTCCGCGTCTTATCCTTTTGTTAAACTCTTTTTTAGGACGAGAATAGGGTACACATTTCAGTATTTTCATCGAAAGGACACACTTCGAAATACGCGCACACTCGTAACTTACTAACTTTTTTTATCATGACGATTGACGAAATTTTCTAGCAGAGATAATGAGATTATCTAGAATTTTCATTGCTATAGTGTAGATACATCATAATTTTTCCGAGTGTGCCTGGAATTTTCGAAAAAATAAATAAAAAATTTGAAAATTCTTTGAGAAAAATATGGAACGGCGATATTATATATAGTCCAATTGATATGTCGAAAAAAACGTCATCAACAATCTTTGTTAAACTAATTTAGAAATATTTGTTGGACTAGGATATATTCAATAAACTATGAACAAATTAACAGATAAAAACTGCTATTAGAATTCGAGTTCTTTTGTATCGCACTCTTTTCGAATCTACACGCATTATCCATTTGTTTCGTTAAATATTTATTTACAGTGTTTGGTCATCTGGAGATTCGATTGACCAGAGTACTAGATTCGTGCTAAATCATCGAAAAATTATCGTAAGGAATGATGATCACGCAACGTCTGGGTGAAATTCAGATTGGCACATTTTAGTGATATGTTCTCTTCACCGAATTACGCAGCAGGGCATTTTCTGTTTAATTTGCAATTCGAAATAAAAAAATTGTTGATTTTTGATTAAAATTCAGTGACCATTCGACCATGAGCTCGTTCTCTTCTAAATTTATAATAATCTTCCTCTCTCTTCATTTTTCTTTGTGATACAATAATATTCTTAATAGATACGTGCTCTTTGAGAGTCTGACGAAGGACGACAAAAATATAACACACGAGAACGGAACATCTCGAGAGTACTCAGGTGTGAGTGCCTATTCAACTTTTTCATTTCAATAATTTATTCACTTTTCAAGTAAACTACTGATTGTCGAGGTACAATCCCATCGCGAGAAAAAAAGTAGCTGAAAAAATTAAGAATCATCTCTTTATCGCACCATGAGAATTTTCAGTTTGATGGTCGAGCCGATTAAAAATGTAAACTACCTTCATTTTTGCTTGATAATACTGTTGACGATTGAGCCAAACAAAAACCATTATTTAATTATTCAATTTAATCACGTGAGAGTTTTTTCATAACTAATCTCTTAATTCTCATCTACGAGCTCTCTCGCCAACTCGTTGATTCTCGTTGATCGTTGATATTTGATCATTCGACTACTTTTAATCTTCCCTCGAGCCTTCCTTAATATTTCACGAGAACTTAGGCCTGCTTGCTCGTGCTTTTTTATATTTTATTTAACTTTTTAACACTGGCAATTTTTTTCCGAAAAAATATCACACCGATCAACGGATTCCGGCGCTCTCGTGTAAATAATTCTTATTGATAATACAAATATTTTAGAATCACAGACAATAGTATGGAGACACAAATGTTGCTTTTTTTCCTTTTTTCCAGCTTTCGGATATTTTTAAAGATTATTTGTAGCGGGCAGAAATGGACGGGGTTCAACCGACAAAGTTTATACATTTTGTTTTTTTTAACTGTCATCGATTCGAACTTTCATCAATAAACGCCAGCTGTCACTCCTTGTAAAACTGGCAACTCATTTTTGTTCTCACACTGTACACGTTTGAGGAAAGAAAAGTGGCAATGGTCTTTCAAACCGTAAAAAATAAATAACAATTGTCGATTATTCCCGTGCCGAGAGGGAAAATACTCTCGTACCCTATAGAAAGAGGACACTTCCACACGAAGAAAAAATTTTATGATACATTATACATGTACGAATTGAGAGACAGATAACTAATCAAATTTCGAAAGTTCAAACTCTTGTTTTCCTTTTGAGTTTTGATCAACAAGACATTTTTTTGACAAATGCTGAAACATAATTATTGTAAAAGAGATGAAAAACAAATAGATCCTCATTCGACATAGAAATCGAAGAGAATCAAACGTTCAATCTAATCGCTAATTTTATTTTTTCCTCAATTCATTCTAATTTGGATCAACGTCTACGATTTTTTGTAAGATCTAACAATAAACGAATTCTCCTCTCGCACTCACGCTTCTCAAACATTTTTGGCCAGGAACAACCAGTTTCTTTTTTTTCTCCTACTCTCGTATCTTCGTCTCATCGAAGTTAATTGTCCCTCTTGAGCGAAATTTGACCGATCGAGGGCGGAAGACCAATGAGAGCCGCGCTACTCAATCGCGACGTCCTCGGCTCGATCTCCAAGGACATTCGGTATAGGTCTTCCTCGTCGAGCAACAGGCTCGTGTCCAGAAGGTAATTCGACACCTTCGGTATCAAATCGATTTTGTACGGTGTCTGCTGGAAGTGACGGATCTCGCGAATCACGTGGGCGATCTGTTGAGAATAAATAATATAAAATACAAGTGGAATTATAAACCGGCAGTCGTGGACCCGTGGTCGATGTTGAGTTTCGGCGGTCCCACAAGTTAAGCTGCCATTGGGTGCGGCCAATACTTGGATGGGTGACCGCTTAACTTTCATCGGCTAACGGGTCGGCGCTGAGCGGAAGGTGGGTTTTTCTGGGATTTTCGAGGTTTGACAACTTCGGAAAATCCAGAAAGGACGTCACCGAATTTATCGGCACGGATTTTCTGCAGTTTTCTCGTGCCCATGTGCAAACATGTGCGAATGCGATACAAGTTAGAATTGAAGTCGGCTGCAGACGCAAAAAAAGGGGGTGGGGGGGAATAAAGGCTGGTAAACGGAAGGTTGTAGATAAGGCAGGATTGTGAGTCGGCTGTTAAAATTCAAAAGGATATACAGGATAATCAATACTACTACTACTACTACTTTTAATACTACTACAAGTGGAATTATAAAGATTGTAAGAATTTAAAAAATCACCATTCGCATTTTTGAAAAATTTAGCAAGCCGTCCTCTGTGAAATTTGGCGTTCCTTCCTCGATGAAGGATAGATCGGTCAAGTAGAGACCCAGGTAAGGAATGCACGGTGGGTCGCAACGATGCAAAGCGTCCCGGAGGTTTCGAAAACGACAATCTGACGAGACGACGTTCTGAAGTCTCTCGATTATTTGCTTATTCTAAAAAAATATTTCACATTTATGTTGATGGTGTATAGTTAAAAATGAAATTGATATAGGTTTTTCTTAAAAAATGAGCTAACTGTTTTGGAAACTTTTTCCCAAGTCTTCTTGAGACGAAAAACGCTGCTATTCGTGAAAGCTGCACAAATTTGCAAGACTCCGTTATAATTGTGCAAAACGCGACAAATATCTGCAACTGCGGCCCATTTCTCGATTGCTGCGACTCGAGCCACGATATTCGTTCGTCGAACGATTTCTGAAACTACCAGCGTCGAGACTTCGTTGAATCTCTTGGTCATCAAAATAATGTGCGGTGCTCGTGTCGCTTTGTCAGTTTTCATCCAAGCTTGACCCAAAAACTCTCTGAAAATTTTATTTCCAAGATTTGTGATTATTTTTTTCTCAACTTGAATTATATATTGAAAATTATTGATATCGCAAGATCTACTCACTCGCTCGCAATCGTAACGAAAATTTTGTGATCCAGATATGTCATTTGCTCCGCGATTTCGAGAGCAGAGAGGGTCTCGATACTTTCTTTGCTTTGCACCTGAAAAAAATAACACGAGTACTATATTAATTGCTGAATCTTAAATTTACAACAAATTCAATTTTTTAGTTGAATATGTTCTGATAAATAGACTAAACGAAATATGATAAGAGATATTTTTTGTACAGCATTTCATTTTCTGCAGTAATACGTTTGGCTCATTTAAATCTGTTGATTTTTTCCACTGGCATCTTCTTCGCGTCCTTCAAACTATTGAAATGCAAAATTTGAAAAAAAAATCGTCGATTTTTTTAAGGAGGTGACTTGCGTGTCTGATGTAAAAATTATTTTTAAAGATTTCTAAATGAAATTTGGCTTATAGCGAGACAAATATAATACACGACTTTTGCTAAAATTTATACGAGATTAACCCTCCAGAAATTGAGATATTTATTTTAGAAAATCGTAACTTTTCGTAATACCTCATAAGAGCTCATCATAAGGGCTACGTCGAAAAAAAAAGTCTATTTTAAAGAATTTTTTTTTCATATAATAAATTAATCATTCTATTGAAACTTTTTACTATCTTAAAGATATACATTTGAAAAAGAATTTCCGAAATTTTCAAAGGAAAATATTTAAAACTCCGCCATTGTGACGTCATTTCCGGTGACCCCTCCTTTCAGCCCTTTGTCAGTATAACTCCTGACAGGATCATAGGAAGCGAATCAGAAAAAATTGAGTGTAAGTTGAGACCATAAACTAGAACTTGAACGAAGGAAAACGAAAAAAGTGAAATTTGGGTTTTTGGGAGACTTTTTTAGAAAAAAATTCAAATTTTGCTCGACATTTTTTTGTAAAAAAGTCTGCGAAAAATCCATATTTAATTTTTAAATATTTTCCTTCGAAAATTTCAGAAATTCTTTTTCAAATGTATACCTTTAAGATAGTAAAAAGTTTCAATAGAATGATACATTTATTATATGGAAAATAAAATTCTTGAAAATAAACTTTTTTTTTCGACGAAGCCCATGTAACCCCTTAACATCTCGATTTCTATACGGTGAAGCTTCTGAAAATTTTGCACACTGTCCAATATTATATCAAAAAACGTCAACGCCAGTGTTCAACGAATTATCTTTAAAATAATTTCGCTCTATGAAATTTGCCTTTATTTTGCACGTTCAGGTGCTGATTTTTACACTTTAAAACATTAGGATATATTCCTTTCGATCCCAAGAATTGTCCTCTGGCCCAAATTTTCATGAGAATTTACGTATTAATTAGTAAAAAAATAAACAAACAACGGGCTCCTCTCCCACGAGAAAGCTGTTGTCCGATTTTTGTTTATTTTTTTACTAATCACTAAGTAAATTCTCATGAAAATTTAGACCACAGGCAAATTCTTGGGGTCGAAAGGTATATACCGCAATTTTTTCAAGTTTAATTATTCGATTTTGCGAGACAAATCCGAGTCCTCCAAAATCAGGGTGGTCACGTGATTGTGATTGCTCTTAAGGTATTACTATCGGTAAGTGCCGTATAAACGTGGGGCGGGGCCCCTTTTTGCAATTTTTGGGAAATTAATTTTGATAAATTTTAATATTTTCATCGATGAAAAAGAAGTAAATATGGTGGGTATATTTTACGAAATTTCCGCGTTATCATTTTGCGAACCTTGAAAATGTTCTCATTGAAATAAGTGTGTGATTTTCACTAAATAATTTTTTTCTCCAAAACTAGACGGTAGACCAAGCTCGTATTTTTTTTTGAATATTCTTTGCGTGCCACTCTAACATCTCCTTTTTTTCTATGAAAACGGTAAATTCCGTTTGAATCACAAAACTTCAAACTCGAATAACTAAAAAACTAGACGGTAGAATTACTTTTCTCTTTTTTCAATCGATTTGTAAATTTTTCATTCAAAACATATATTTTTTCAAAATTTTCGTAAATTAACAATGTTTATGATAGTAATACCTTAATCAGCCTAATAAGTATGCACGCACATATTTAAAATAAATAATAATACTGACTGTGGGCGGAGCGAGAAGTCTTTGCAAATCAACTTTGTTTCCGTCGGGCTCTTCTTTGCTGATGAGTCTGAGAAGTTGGCTAGCAGCTTTATGCTCCGCAGGAATAAGATTCGGACTGGACATAATATCGTCAAGGAACTCAACGGTCAAGTTTTTCAGCTGATGGTTAAGCTCGAAATCTTGAGCGTGTTTCGAGACCCAGTGGCGCAAAACGTTGAGAACTCTCATCGTTGCTGCAGTTGACATCACGGACTCTTTTCGCTTGTTTCGCTCTTTGCAAGAGCCGCTCCGATGGTTTCCGTCCTGACGAATTGGCGCCTTGTCCGGAGGATTGCTCGACGCCGAAGTCGCGATCGCGAACGCCGTTGCCGCGATCGACGTGCTACTCCTGCTCCCAGACAGACAACATTTTACGTTACGCAAAATTGAATTTTTTTTTCAACAGAAAAAAAAATTCTCCCTTTAATTTCCTGGTTTTGCGATATTCTTTATTGGATTTTAATGAATTTTTAATCAAGAGTATTTTAATCATTTCATTTGAGTCTACGAATTTTTTATAAATACGTAAAAACGACGTCGATCCTACAAATTTCTAAACTATGGCCAAGAATGTACTACGTGTGCCTAATCTATCTTTTTTTTTAAGTGCACGTTTTTAAGACTTTTTTTCATAGCATAATTTATCGTACCTAATTAAATTTCTTTTATCGGTAGGATTTTCATTGCGTTTGTGTTTAATATTTTTTTAAGCGTGCAAGCTCACTGGACTTTCATGAAAAATTCAGTTTTCGTTTAGTTTTCTATTTTGAATGAGAGGACAGAGCGAGGGAAATTTAAGACAGGTGGGCGAAACATTGAACGCTCGAAATGAGGACATGCAATGTAAGATCGTGCAAATATTACGTGCCGGAATGGAGTTTTTTTTGGTGATCTCATGCCTGAATTAGAAGGGCTTTCTCATCTGTGATTTTACTTCTTAACGATAGCACCAACTTACCACATCTTTTCTGATCCAAGGCTATGGTATGACGCAAAGAATAACACATAAAATAGAAAATTCAATTGAGAGGAGAAGTTTGAGGAATACTTTCTAGCCTCTCGATATCTACACAATAGTTTGAAAATAAAGAAAAAACAGCCAAGACGATGGTACCATTTATTTTGACAATTTTCTGATAATTCATTGTCAGTAAGAGTTTAGAAATAACATTTTCTCGGCTCTTTTTTATAATTTCCGAGAAATAAATTTTCGAAATAGTGTGGACAAATTTGAACGAGACGTGACACGCTGTATGTACAGAGCGAAAAGAGACGAATATCGATTATATCAACGTACACAAATGAACGATTTTTGAGGTGTCAAAGTGGCCTCGAGTCTTGAGGCATTCCGTGAAAAAAAACCTCGAGTACGGAGGTAACGTGAAACGATGATTAATTTTATAAACACGCTCAAGTTAGTACAGAGCTTGCAAGGATGCATGAAAATTAATGAAATACCAATGCAAGGAGAGTTCAAATAGGCAAATGAAAAAACGATATCGGAAAGCTTTTCGATGCGTCCGCTCAGAGTCGTGAGTTATTGCTGTTTCCGAAACTTCATTTTTATGTATTCTATCATAAGTGGGTGTTTGCGGAGAATTTAATCAAGGGACATATCTTTACAGAAAAATCATCTGTCTGGTGAGCTTGACATTTCTAATTTCCTCATTCCCTTTCTTAAAAAAAACGTATCGTGACTGAAACTTTTATTCTTAATAAAAAAATAATGTAGAATATTAATTGTTTATAATAAATAAAAATCATAAATCTGGTGCTAAAAATGATAGATAAAAAGAGAAGGATTAAGAATGAACGGTAGTAACGGACCTTCGATGGCTTTGCCTCGAGCTCGTAATAACGACTCCAGCCTTACTCGAAGCTTGGGAAACGTCGTATTGATAGCAGCAGGATGCTTTGCCAGAGCCCATTTCACCCTCTTGGAACGATCGTCTGCCCACCCAGTAGCTCTAAAATTTTTTAAAAGCTTTTTTATTTGATCCTTTTCATAAAACCCCAATAAAAAATCCGAGTCCAGAATTTAAAGTACTTACACCAGTTGTGGTCGTTATTGACCCACTTCTCATCGCGGATGCCGGAGCAGAGGCTGTCGAGGCTCTGTGCTCGGAATAACGTTGATGACCGTGCTGATGGCTGTGATGGCACTGGCAAACATCGCTACCCCCTTGATTTTCGTCATCGGTCGAAGTTGGATCTGAACCAAGACGTCTTGTCCTTCCAGCTCGAGTGTGGTGAGACTTCGTACGCGGACTATGAACCTTCGTCGTTTTCGGAGAGGCCGGAGGAGGATCTTCGTAGACGAATTGCACGTCTGAACAAAAATTTATATCATTGTTAAATTTTTTTTCTTTTTCCCAGTTTAAAGTATTCCGGTACAGAAGCGACTATGATCAGAATGTGATAAAATTGTGATGTGATGTCAGGATATACTCTTTAACATAAGATACGCGGACATGATTTTTTTTTCAAAAGTTTCATCTAAATAGTTTTCGAGTTATCGAAAGAGAAAAATGTCCTTTTTCTATGAACATAGCTGTAGGCTCCATGCGTGAGAACAGAAATGTTTTCTTTAATAACCCGATATCTACCTAGACGAATATTTTTCGGGAATTTATATCCGTTTATTTAATGATAAAGAACATTGTTTCCATTTTTTATTCAATTCTGATCATTTTTCGATTCCCTATCTGTTTTGCGTGTTAATTTCTTGAGTTTTCCGCTAACTGTACCAAAACCCCTTAATTGCTCAATGATCTTTTTTTGTACAACTAAACCTCACGATTTTTGAGAGAATTTTAATTTTTTACAATTTTTTTCTCTCGAATATATAATTTCATCTTGAAACTTTTTTCTTACCGTCCTTCGAATGACTTTCCGTAGCAACTGGAGTGTCAGTTTCTTCGGAAACGGTCCTCGAATACGTGCCTCCACCATCCTGAGGACTCGGGTCCGAGCCTGAACCCGATCCGGTTGATCCGACCAACGTGACGGAGCTCAAATTGCTAGGAGAGGATGGAGCACTCGTCGCAGCGACATCTGTGCACAATGAATAATTACAATGTTATTATTATTTGTAACACCTAATTTTACTTTCAGAAGCATACCTGTAAGAGTTTCGGAACTGGATGAACCGGCGATGACCTTCGGTATCGTCAGATGACAACCGTCCTCCTCTGAGCTGTCATCACAAATGCTCACTTTTCGCGTACCTTTCGGTGATTGTTTACCTCCAGCTGAACCGGGCAATTGCAGGGTTGGACTCCGTTTTATTATAGGTGGAACTTCTGATATGAGACCGAGCGGTTGCTCCTCTTCCACTATGAAAATAAATTATCAATGGTTAAAGTACTATATAAAAAGTAATCGAGAATAAAATAATAAATTTTATAAATTGTTCTTATATAAAACAAAAAAATTTTCGTACATTTTCGATAACCGGAACGCCAGAAACCTTTCGAGTTCATTCCTTGGCACGCAGCACTCGATTCGAAATAATTATGGCCCTTCTCTCGTTCGCTAACTTCGGAGCCATATCCTATGAGGTGTTTATGTTTCGTTACATTAATTCTCAAATCACTAAAAAAATATAGAGTTGTAAGACGGTTTGATTTATTACCGGAAACAGAACTGGCGCCGCTTGTACGTCTCGGTGACGAGCTGCTCCGTCTTCTCTCGTCGATCTGATGGTGACACTCTCCACTGATACCCCCGAGACGATCGAGCGAGCTGCCAAAATTGTAGAGGGATTGAATTTATAAATTTTTTTCTCAAAAAATCGACATAAATCAACTCACACAAGGGACCCAGTCGGCATTTGCGAATCAGGAGGCTCGGCGTCGTAGAAAACTTTTTTTAGAGCTTCCAGGACGGTGACGCCATCGGTGAATACGCGATAGGTGAGTAAAAACGTGTTGAGAAAGTCGATGCTTAAAAATCGAAGATCTGTCAGCCTCTGGAGCAAACGCTCTGGAGTTGCGTAACGAATTTGAGGCAATTTGCACGAATTCAATGTTCGACTGAATCTTATGTCGACATCGTCCTTGAAGAGCTTCGGGTCATTCCTGACCGACTGCGGCATCGTGACCGAGCTCGTGTCCGACAATGAGCCGTGCAGAAGATCGTTGAAGTGAACATTATCCATGCACTGACTTATGTCGCTTATCCAAGCAGCTTTTTCCTAAATTCAAAACAAAAGCATTATTTTATCGATCCATTATATGTATTAAGAATGATTTTTTTACATGCTAAAAATCTGTCTTTATACTCCCAAAAATAACTTTCAATTTTTTTTTTACTTGACTATTAATTTTTATATCTTCTATTGTTTAATATTAGTTGGAAAACAGAATTGTACGCGTGCGCCTCCATGTGGAATTCAAAGATACACGGAGCATGCGTCCAGTATATGGCGAGGTATGCCAAGAAGAGAAATTTCCGGTTCGAAAATGGAATTCAGTATTAGGAGCGCATGATTCGTAAGGAAGTTGTGCCAATACTCGCACGGAATGAAAAATTACCGTGTCGATTTAAATGTAGTAGAAATAACATTTTGGGAAAATGTGCTGAGAAATCAATACAAAGTAGACATTTTTGCGATATTATGAATTGCTGGGAAAATTGTCATCAATATAGTGATCACAAAGAGTGGCCCCTCAAAAACTACATTTTATGAAATTTATTCTATGAAATTTTCATGCGATTTCCATGTTTTCAGAAATCTATGGAGTTTCAATAGCACAATATAAACAAATGAATATAAAACATATCAAAAATGATAAAACTCGATGAAATTTGGAGATCGTGTTCGATATCAACTATGCATAAAAAAAATTGTCGTCTTCACATCTGAAAACTAGAGATTTCAAGCTTCAAATTGCTGTTTATACGACTCTGATACAATCATTTTTAACCAAGATACAGCCATGTGAAAAATCACTAAAAATTTCACATTTTTTTGTCGTTAAGGGGTTACATGGGTTTCGTCGAAAAAAAAAAATTATATTTTCAAGAATTTTTTTTTCATATAATAAATGAAATATTTTATTTAAACTTTTTACT